>SJYX01013472.1:43224-114044 GCA_006410675.1 Oreotragus oreotragus
TGAAACTCCAGTACTTTGGCCACCTCATGCGAAGAGTTGACTCACTGGAAAAGACTCTGATGCTGGGAGGGATTGGGGGCAGGAGGAGAAGGGGACGACCAAGGATGAGATGGCTGGATGGCATCACTGACTCGATGGACGTGAGTCTGAGTGAACTCCAGGAGTTGGTGATGGACAGGGAGGCCTGGCGTGCTGTGATTCATGGGGTCACAGAGAGTTGGCCATGACTGAGAGACTGAACTGAACTGATGAGGTTTCTGCTCCAAGCTTACTAATTACAAATGTGAACAAGAGACAGTCAAGCAGTTAATTTCTGGGACCCATTTTCCTCAACTGTAAAATGATATTAATCATACCTGGTTCATAGAATGATAATTTATACAAAATGAGAATTATGTATAAAGCATTATTAGTAGGGCAAAGATTTATCCAGTTACAGCTTCTTCACTGGACAGGAAACAGAGTTTCCCCTTGTCTGAAATGCCCAACCCTTTAAACTTGAACTATGGGAGTCAGAAGCCATCACCGTCTTCTTTATCCATTTATCTGCTGATGGACATTTAGGTTGCTTCCATGTCTTGGTTATCATGAGCAGGTGTTGTGAGATTAAAAGACACCTGTGGAGCTATCTGAATACACAAACCTAGATTTCTATGATATTTTCTCTTCATTTTTTATAGTTGTCTAACCTAAAACTATTTCCACAACAATGTTTAAAGCAAAGGCAAATCCTTCAGCTGGCAGAGGACCCAAGGAGCCAGAATCACCATTAACACATCAGATTACCTGGCACCCCACCAAAGCCCAAGGAGGGCGGGAAACCAGTATGGGGAGAGGCCTATTTAGGCTGGAAGAGTTCTGGTTAAGACTCAAGGGCAAACTTGCCCACTCCACATGGCACACGCCCTCCCCACTCACAGAGTTTGACAGTCATGTGTTCAACCGTCACACAATTCACACTCAGTCACTCAGGAATTCATTCATTCATTCATTTACTCATGCATTCATCCTGAAAAATATCTATTAAGGAGCCAGACCCTGTCCCAGATATCAGGTATACTGTCTTCATCTCTCTGAGCCTCTGTTTTCCCATCTGTAAAATGGGCTGTTGGCAAAATTCGTTGTGTGTCCATGAAGGGTCCTGTATGGTGATTGGCTCAGAAAATGCCACTTCTGTGCTCCCTTCTCTTCCTGTTAGTACTTTAGTACACTAGGCTCTGAGATTTCCTTTTCCTTAAAATGAGACTGGTGTTCATCTTTCCTGAGAGATAGGACAGGCCTGTGGACCCTGGCAACCACTCTCTTTATGCCAAGGGTTGCAAACTCAATTATCTCTGGTGACCAGGCCTTGGGGAATGTGACCAGTTTGGGGCAGAGCACAGAGCTTGTCCTAGGCGCTCAGCTCCAGCCCCTGGTTGCCCTTCCATTTAAACATGCCAGAATTCCCAGTTTTTCAAGAAAAGCTGGAGGTCCAGGTAACATGTGAAGCTTCCAGTTTTGGGGGACAAAGGCAACTTTTCACATTCATTTTCAAACACACCGACTGAGTTTGCCACCTCTATACAGCAGAGGAAAGGCTGCAGTTCACGGTTGCCATCAAATCCTTTCGCCAGGGGAGAGTTTCCTGAGACACAGACCAACTTCATTCTTAAAGACCAGCCCATCCCCACACCACCTGGGCCCGCAGTCCACGCCCAGCAGAGCCTCCTCAGCTCTCAGATACATGCTCGTATATCCACTGCCGTTGCCCAGACCTTCTCTCCCAGTAAGGAAATGTCAGAGCCCACTCTTTCTGCCTCTGGAAAATGTCGACCAAAGAGCCCTTTTTCTGTTGGAGACACAGATCAGTACAGGGCTGTGGGTGCCGCCGTGAGCAGGGGCCACCGTAACAAGCAGGACTCTCTCCCCTGTGGCCCCGCTGCCCTGCCAGCTGCCCACCTGCCTGGTAGCCACTCCCCCAGCCACACTCCCACCCACCTCGGCCACTTCTGCTCAGAGCAACGCAGGTGTCCCTCCGATGACAGAGGTGAGCGGCATGGAAGGACTCGGAGTTCATAAGGAAAAGCTCTTCCCCTTGATGACCACTTGGCAACTGGCCAGGCTTTCCAGACTGCCTGGAAGGAGCGTATTACATTATCAAACACTAGAAAGTGGTTTCTTTCTTGCCATATTTCAATCTCAAAAAACAGAAAGAAAGTGGGGTTGGCAGGGGAGGGAAATTCCTTGGTGGTCCAGTGGCTGAGACTCCAAGCTCCCAATTCATGGGGCCCAGATCGATCCCTGGTCAGGAAACTAGCTCCTACATGCCTCAACTAAATATTCCACGTGCCGCAACTAAGACCAGATGCAGCCAAATAAACGAATATTTAAAATAACTAAATAATAGCTGTTTTTTAAAATGGAAGAAGAAGAAAAAGCTACGGACTGGAAACCACCCTAATGCTACATTAATAATGGCACAATCAGACCACAGCACACTCTGCAGCTGTGTGGGGAAATCAGGAGGTCCGTTAGGTAGCTCCACGAAGGAGGAAAAGCAGGGGACCACCTTCAGAGTGTGTCCCATTTACGTCCCCAAAGCGGTGGTATTTGCTGATGCATGTGCTGCCTGTGTTGATGCGTGACAAGATACTTCTGGAAGCAGATAAGAAACTGGCAAAAATGCTAAACTCTAGGGAAGGGGATTGGCAACAAGGAGGCACAGGAGAAGCGAAGCTTGTCTTTCACTTTTATACTATTTGGCATCTTTTTAGCATTATGGTGGGCTTCCCAGGTGGCTCAGTGATAAGGAATCTGTCTGCCAGTGCAGGAGATGCAGGAGAAATGGATTAGATCCCTGGGTCGCGCAGGTCCCCTGGAGGAGGAAATGGCAACCCACTCCAGTATTCTTGCTGGGAAAATCCCATGGATAGAGGCGCCTGGAAAGCTACAGTCCATGGGGTCACGAAGAGTCAGACATGACTGAACATGCATGAAACTTAACCTTATGGTTATATTAGTGATTCTTTCGGAGAAGGCAATGGCACCCCACTCCAGTACTTTTGCCTGGAAAATCCCATGGATGGAGAAGCCTGGTAGGCTGCAATCCATGGGATCGCTAAGAGTCGGACACGACTGAGCGACTTCGCTTTCATGCATTGAAGAAGGAAATGGCAACCCACTCCAGTATTCTTGCCTGGAGAATCCCAGGGATGGGGGACCCTGGTGGGCTGCCGTCTATGGGGTCGCACAGAGTCGGACACGACTGAAGTGGCTTAGCAGCAGCAGCAGCAGTGATTCTTTTAAACAAAGTTTTCATTTGAAAATATTTTTTGATTGACAGATTTGTAAAGAAAATACAGTTCCCATATGCCCTTGATTCAGTTTCCCTTAAGGTCCACATACCTATGGTACCTTCGTCCAAGCTAAAAGACTGCCAGTGGGACCATCTCATAGACTTTATTTAGATTCCACTGATCTTTACAGAAATGTCCTCTTTTTGATCCAGGCTCCCATCCAAGGTCCCTGTCACATTAGGTATCACGTCTCCTTAGATTCAGTGTGTGACAATTTCTCAGACTTACCTTGTCTTCATGAACAGGAGCGTTTTTGAAGAATGATGGTCAGATATCCTGTCCAGCAGCCATCAGTTTGGGTTTCCTCTGTTTCCTCACGGTCAGTCTGGGTTATCAGTGTGGGGGACAAATGGCCTGGAGGTGACGTGCCCTACTTGTCATATCGCATCAGGTTCCGTGATGCGACGTTTACCCCTGGTGGGGTCAGCCTTGGTCAGCTGGTCAGTCTGTCTGCCAGTTCCCCTGCTAGTATGGCTGTTCTTTCCTGTTCGTACTCTGTTCTTCTGAAGGAAGTCCCAGAGTCCAGCCCGCAGGCAGGGAAAGGAGACACTCCACTCCAGAGGCCAGCAGCCACACGTGTTATTTAGCATTTTTGCAGAGACTTGTCCCTTTCCCCCATGTTTTAATGTAGTCAGTCATTTATTTGTATCACTGTAGATTCATGTATATTTATTTTATTTGGGAGATTATAATCCAATACTGCAGCTATTTATTTTGACATCCAAATTATTCCAGTTTGGGTTACATTTGTTTTTTAATGGTTTTTTTTTTGATGATAAAAACTCATAGTCATTTTAAGAGTCTGTGATCAAGGATAACGCTGCATGAGATCATGAGAAATTATTCCCAGGTCTCAGTCNCAGCTATTTATTTTGACATCCAAATTATTCCAGTTTGGGTTACATTTGTTTTTTAATGGTTTTTTTTTTGATGATAAAAACTCATAGTCATTTTAAGAGTCTGTGATCAAGGATAACGCTGCATGAGATCATGAGAAATTATTCCCAGGTCTCAGTCTTCCATGGCAGAGGGGGAAGTCCTGGACAAGCATGACGAGTTCAGGCCCCAGAGTGAGACCAGGGTTCAAATCCCAGCTCTGACACTTAGGAGCTGTGCAGCTTCTGGCAGGGGGTTAACCTCTCTGTGCCTTAGGTGAAATACCCCAAGACCAGGATGATTGTGCTATATAATGTTTCCTAATCCTCAATTTTGTGAGGATCAATTACAACAGGGTCTGGGAAGCATTCAGAATGTTGCTTGACACCAGTAAAGCAGGCAGTAACCATCAGCTGTGGTTGCCATTGGCACAGTGTGGGGCGCTGGGGGGGGGGCGGGGGCCATGCACTCACCCCCCGCCACACCAGCAGTCCAGGTGGTCAACATTAGTGGCCAGAGGGCCGACCACATGCAGAGGGAGGGGAAAGGCTTGGCAGAGAAGGAAGGGTCAGAGGCAGGAGACTTGACTTCCAGTGTAGCCCACCTCCAGCTCTGCTGCTGGGGACAAGCTGTGTCGCCCCTCTAGGCCTGAGTTTTCTCATCTTTGGGGAAGGGTCTCGTGAAGCTGGACTGCCTTTCTCAGTGGTGGATACCCAACAGCTTTGGAAACTGCTGAGTTCAGGGGACCTGATGAGGTTGCATGCAGTTGAATCTCCAAGCTGTCTCCCCAGGCAGGGATCCAATCACTGCTTTTCCTAGCTTGGGCACCTTAGCCTTTTCAAGGAGGTCCTCTTTCAAGCTTCAGCAGGCTTGAAAGACCCCAGTCCGCCTGCCTCCTCTGCCTTGCCCCCAGGGTCCCAAGCAGCAGCTCAAATGTAAGATCTCCATTGCCCACACTGAATTCACTTGACCTGCCTGGCCAGGGTGACAGAGGCAGGGCTGCCTTCCAGGCCCTTCTTCTGAGTGCTGCGTGGCTGGGAACCCATTTCATGGCCCTGGAAACTGAGGCCAGAGTGAACTGCCCGCATCAGCATGATGAATAGATTTCCAACCAAGGACCTGCCGCAGGTCTAGACCTTGCCCAGGAATTCTACCCTGCCCATCATCTCACCACCGTCATCATCACTCTGGGCTTGGAAAGTAGCAGGAGGCCACTGTAATGAACCATCACTTTCCTCCACATCTGATCCTGCCCTGATCTCATTCCCTTGGGAGTTAGCCTAGAGCATCCACCCAGCCCGCTCCAGGAGTCCAAACCTTTCTTCAAGGCTCTCCACACTCCCTCCTACAGGAAGCCCTCCTGACCAGATGAAAATTCCAGAAAGGACCTTGGATTCTGTTGGACTTGAGTTTGAATTCTGGCTCTGTATTGCTTAGCTGAGACACCTTGGGTGAATTACCTGCTTTGTGAAACAGGTACCATTGCCCACCTTGTGGGAATATCCCCAAAACTAGCTGGATGTATATAAAGCACTTGGCTCTAGTAAGCGTTTAGAAAGTGGTAGACAGTACTCTCCTCTCCTTCCAGCAGAACTTACAGGCTAGTACAGCCTCGTTCTGCATCATCCATCCCTCTGTTCATTCAGCAAGTCCTCCTGGAGTTTCTGTTCTGAGTCAGAAACTGGGAACCCACTGCAAAACAATATGATGGTTCCCACAGAGCTTGCAAGGAGTCAGCTACCATCAGTGTCACGTGATATAAAATGCCGGCTGGGGCAGGTACCTTGTTGTCCCAAGAACCCATACTTGGGGGACTTGGTGGAGCCTGGTGGTGGGGGGTGGGGATCAAGCGAAGTCTCCCCTGAGCCAGTGATGCTTAAGTGAAACCTGAGGGGTGAGTAGGTGAAGAGCAGGCCAAGGGCCAGCCTCCTAGCTCCTGGAGGAAGTCCAAGGGCCTGAGAGAGGGAGCTGGAGGGGCCCAGGGGCCAGTGAGCCAGGTGAATTCCCAGAGTGGGTGACTGAGGGAGCTGGGGAGCCCTGTGCTCAGGCTGGGGAAAGGGAAGCCATGAGGTGGTGAGTCGCTGCTTACCATCCAGAACATTCTACCCCTGTCCACCCCAGCTGCCAGAGGGGCGTCCCCCTGCTCCCTATTCATTACCTGACATAACTAATTGCCTGGTGACATTTCCCATGTTATAGACAAGTGTGAATTATGGGCCCAGCTGTTCCCCTGCTCGTCACCGAGAATCGGTTGATAAATATGTTTATTCGAGGTCAGCCCGGCCTCATCCATTAGAAATATTGTTTTTCTAAACATTACATTGATTTAATTTAACTGTAATCAATTTAAAATGGTTCTGACAATTAACAAAAGCTTCAAATATGACCTTAAAGTAATAGGATTCATTAGCTATGTTTAGGATTAAACTTACCCTAATAGAGCAATTTTTCTTCCGAGGGTATTTGGTGAGCGACTAGTGGTCAGTCAAAATGAAATCAATTATTATAAATTATACAGTTAAACTTGATTATGTATCCCCTGCTAATTTGTATAAATAAGGGTCTCTGACAATGGGAGTAATTTATTAATAACTATCTCTACCCCAACCCGGTATCACACTTCATGTAACAGCTGCCGGGGCATCTGTAACCCATGAAGTATTATTTTCCAGGCTGCTCTCGATGTATGCTAATTAAACCCATAATTAATTGGAACAGTTATAGTTAAGACACAATGCTGGCGCCCTTTGCCCTACTATTCCTGACAGTCAACTCATTCAAAAGGCAATCTGATCAAAAATTCATATGCTAGCTTGGGCGCCCCAAAAGGAAGGCGATCTTCCTACAAAGGGTGCTTGCGATATGACAGCTGGTGTGCTGGGGAGGGGGAAAATGCAGGCAGTCAGAAACTCGGTCCCCCGAGCTTGGGCTTCCCACCCCACTACCGCCAGCCAACGCCCCACGCAGAAGCAATGGAGACTCGGAGTGGCAGAATAGAGGATCTGAAATAGGATGTCTTGGCCAGAGCTCATGAATTGGTGGCCAGATTTTTAACGAATTTGGAAATTTCACTTCTCTTGGAAATTCCCGACTTTGAGAAAAATCGGAATCCTCCGAGCCTGCTTCTCCCATCCCCTTTATCACCTCAACACTTCTTTCATTACCTGTCTGGTCCCTATAGACGGTGTACTTGACTGCCAAGGTCTAGGAGATCCCACATTCTACAGGTGAAGAAACTGAAGCCCAGAGGGATAGGTCATCAGGGAGCACATGGTGACCAGGCTCCAAGCAGGCTGGGTGTGGCTGGTTTCAGGTGGACCTGTCCCTGAGTGGACCCTCTCCCTGCTATAGACTAGATGCGCCAACACCGCCATGTTGGATGTTTGCAATGGGAAACCCAGATTCTTCTGGTGGAGCTGGGGAAGGGTTGGGGGAAATTCCTCCTAACCCTGACATTTGAGGGGACCAGAAGAGAAAAGTTCTGGCAACTAAAACAGCATGTGTACAAAAGAACAGTTAGCTTGGAGATGTCCGTGAAAATAACCTCACGTGAACCATCCAGCCCTCCAGGGGACGTAACGTGCTTCCCATTGGGTCCTCCTGGGAGGGACAATGAGAGGGCAGGGACAAGAAGCCTGTCGCCCTTCTACTGGAGCCAACAGATGAGAACAAAGCTTGACTAAGTCCCAGGAGTCTTGGGCTTGCCTGGGGAGGGGGCCTCTTGACAATAAGAGAGGAAGAAGCTCTAGAGGTGAGGCCCGGCCTTCCTCTGCACTCGGGCAGGTGAGAAGAGCATTTCCGTAGGGAAAGTCTTGAATTCTTCCTGTGCCAACCTGAGGCAGGTGAGGAGTGAGAGGAAGGAATAAGGCAGGTCTCAGGCCTCAGAGGCCTTGTTGGTGAGGAAACTAAGAAGCCTCACACAACAACCCAGGAGCTAGAGGTGAGCACCTGAGGCCGCTTCTGTCAGAAGGTCAGCCTTTGGACCAACCCACTCCCTGAGCAGGGCTTCCCTGGTGGTTTAGTTGGTAAAGGACCTGCCTGCAATGCAGGAGACCCGGGTTCAATCCCTGGGTCGGGAAGATCCCCTGGAGACGGAAACAGCCACCCACTCCAGTATTCTTACCTAGAAAATTTCATAGACAGGCCATGGAGTCACAAAGAGTCGAACATGACTGAGTGACTAACACACACACACACACACTCACAAACACACACACACTCCCTGCAACTTAGGGAAGACCCAGCATGCACGGCAGGAACAAGCCCACCTCCCCCAAGGTCTGCAGGGCTGGGGACCCAGCACAACCCCCACTCAGCTGCTCCCCACAATTCAGCTCAGCTCAGCAGACAGTGGCCCACCCAAGGGGTAGCGGTGAGGACTGGCCCAGACCTGGGGTCCAACCCAGCTCTGTCCTAATTCATCACATGACCCTGGGCATGCCCTTTCTTTGAAGGCTTCAGGGCATTCAGCTACAAAATGAAGGGCCTGATCCATTCCTCATCACGCCAGTGACCCAGGTCCCTGTGCCCAGCAGACTGCAGGAAAGGCCTGCTTGCAGACTTGACCCTGTGGCTGCTGCTGCTAAGTCACTTCAGTCATGTCCAACTCTGTGTGACCCCATAGATGGCAGCCCGCCAGGCTCCCCTGGCCCTGGGATTTTCCAGGCAAGAACACTGGAGTGAGTTGCCATTTCCTTCTCCAATGCATGAAAGTGAAAAGTGAAAGTGAAGTCGCTCGGTCATGTCCGACTCTTAGTGACCCCATGGACTGCAGCCTTCCAGGCTCCTCCATCTACGGGATTTTCCAGGCAAGAGCACTGGAGTGGGGTGCCATTGCCTTCTCCCTGAACTTGTGGAGGGTTTTCTTATTCTACATTGGGCCTGAGTTTCAAAAAGAAGCACAGTGCACACACACATACACACACACTCCTTTTGAGCTGGAGGTGACTATTAAAGTTACTGAACTTTAATGAAAAAATGTTTGTCAAAACTCATCCAAGTGTTTACTGAAAGTTTTGTATATAAATTAGACTTCGGTGAAAGTGGTTTTAAGAGCAAACTAAGGCATGTGAAAAAAAATGTCAGCTTCTTTGAGCACTGGAATCAGCATCAAACCAAAAGGGGTTAGAAGCCGAGAACAGGATTCTACAGAGAAGCCAAGGAAGCAAAGAAATGATTTGACTGATGACAGCATCACAGGTGCCTTGTTTGGGAAAGCCAAGCCCATTGGCTGTTTTTGATTGGTTGTCCTTATTGACCGTTTGTCATTGGTGGTCCTTGTTGGTTGTTTGTGATTGGTCGTCCTTGGCTTTCATCTTCTGACTTAGAGCTCACGACTCTGGCTCAGATTTGTTTAGGTACCAAGGCAGAAGAGCCACCCCAGACCAATGGCCTCCTTGTTTAATTACATTTACACTGGTTTTATAAAGAAAACAAGGAGGGAGTAGAAATCAAAACCGCTTTGGAAACAGTCTGAAGTTCAGCTCCCATCTCTCTTATATCCCAGCAGGCCTGTTCCTAGGCGTTCCCAGGAGAAGGGCTTCCAAGCACACACCAAAAGCATGCTCAAGAGGTTCATCGCAGCATTATTCACAACATCCCCAAACTGGAAACAACCCAAACATCCATGAGCAGGAGCGCCAATAAACAAATTATGGGGTATTTACACAAAGAGTCCTACAGGGCCATGACATAGAACCACGGATACACGCAAATGGGTGAAAATCACAGGCACTACACTGAGTGCACAGTATCCTGTCTCCCTTTAGGTGGGTCCCAAACCTGGGAAAACGAATCAGGGTGACAGAAGTTAAAACAGTGGTTGCTGCCGGGCAAGTGGGCAGGAGCTGCCTGGGAGGAGCAAAGGGGCCGCAGGCTAGAAAACCCCGGGGAGGCTGGCCCGACGTCCGTATGTATGCTTGAAATCCATGGAGCCCTGCACCTTCCCTTCAAGACCCCCTCGCCCACGGTGGTCCTCCTGGTCTGGGAATAGCTTCCGTTTCGATCCGGTCATTGGCCTGTTGCTGCCTCACACTCTCCGGGGTCCTAACGCCTTCGGACCTCCATGGCCCCTCCAGCCTCCCTTCCCACTCCCCAAGAGCAGTCTTTGCCCTCCAGGACTGCCAGAAGAGAGCTTGAAAACTGGTGGACACGCAAGCATCTTCGTCACGCTACATGCGTGTTCTCAGCTGTGTCCCGCTTTTTGCAACCCTGTGGACTGTGACCCACCAGCCTCCTCTGTCCGTAGAATTTTACAGGCAAGGATGCAGAAGCGGGTTGCCATTTCCTACTCCAGAGGATCTTCCCAACCCAGAAATCAAACTCATGTCTCCTGCATGTCTCTGGCATTGCAGGCAGATTCTTTACCAGCCAATAACTTCCAGAATCACCTCCCAAGCTCCCAAATGCCCCAGCAGTATCTGACTGACAGCTCACAGACGTTCTCATGCCTGTTATCTCCTGACATGTGGCCCTTCCTAGCCACCTCCCTGCGTTATCCTGTCATTCAGTCAAACACAGGTTTTGATGTGTATGATACTGATAAAAGAAAAAGATGAAAATGTCAGAATCTTTTGTGGTCACGGTAATCTATGCAGTCAGTATATTCACTGCTAACAAACTTTTCAGTACATTCATACAGACTTTTATATGAACAAAATTAGACCTATTATGAAATGTGTTTCATCATCTACTTTTTTCTCCTAATACATTGTGGAATTTGGCTCATGTCATTAAAAAAGAATGTTCTAGAAGCCTCATCAACGACTGCCAAATACTCCAAACATCTATACCAGAAATTGATCAGAGCCCTACACTCTTAAGCATCTCAAGTGTGGCCACATTATAAGCAGAGCATTTGTGGTCTTACAGCGAATCTTAGGCATCCTGGTGATCACATCCTGAGAAAAATGGCTGAGCAATAGCATTGCCAGGTTGAAGGAAAACATTCAGGCTTTTGAAAAATTAAGCACATGTGGATGGAACCCCCACATGACTCAGAACCTGTGTGTAATTGTTCAGGGCCAGGGGACTGAAGAGAAAATAAAGCAACAACAGTCCCGGGGCTGAGGAGAGATTTGTGCATGCAGCAGGCCTAGACATCCTTAGATGTGCGCGTGGGGGTGGGGCTTGGAAAGTGGCGGAATCCCTGAGTGTCAGAGGACAGCAGAAGCCATATTGAGGAATGGAGAAGCAGGCCAGAGAAAGGCAGCCAGGGAGGGGGCAACCCCTGGGTCTGGAATCTTTCCAACACAGGCCTGGGCTTTCTGTAAAGTGACCCCGCTGGGAAACAGCAGGTCAAGGTGGTAGGGCTGCACCTGAGTGAGGGAGTGTGGACCAGTCTTATCCCACCTGGCAAGCAGAGCTGGAGAGACGGTGGGTGCGAGCTGGGGAGATGGGACTTACAGCAGCATGCCGCGAGTCGGTCCAGGCCTTTGGGTCTGTGGGTGCGAGCTGGGGAGATGGGACTTAGAGCAGCATGCCGCGAGTTGGTCCAGGCCTTTGAGTCAGTGACCGCTAAACCCACATGACAAACCGGGTGAGGGAAGAAGCCGCAGTTTTGCAAGCGATTCCTGCTCTCGCTCACACAAAAAGCAGCTTATGCGAGACGTCATCTAAATGCAAACCCTTTCTGGATTTTGCTGGGAAAAAAGTCTTTTCCACAGAGGCAGAATCTAGGGTGGCGTTTCTCAAACACACACAAAGCGAGTGCAAGACTCACTTAGTGGGGCGGAGGGGGAGGAATCAGATCAGTGTCTTCGTCTCTTTTGAGAAAATACAAGAGGTCTCGCCTTCTGGTTCCCCACATAATGCTTCCAGGGCCGCCGGCCGCCCGCTGAGATGTGATCCTGTAGTTCTGTGCCAGCCCTCTGCACCTGCATTCTTAAGGCTCCGGATGACTCCGATGCAGTGGTCCACAAATCACTCTTAGGAAACACCGATGAGAGTGTGGTTGATTTTCATGCTGAGACCCTGACAATTTCCACTGTCCCAAAGTTAGTTCAGTAGCTGTGCAGCTCACCCTGAGAGTCTTTCCTCTGCACTCCGGACCCCCAGAGAAGAATGTTTCTAACAAAAAGAGACGGAGAAGGCACTGGCACCCCGCTCCAGTACTCTTGCGGGGGAAATCCCATGCGCGGAGGAGCCTGGTGGGCTGCAGTCCGTGGGGTCGCTAAGAGTCGGACACGACTGAGCTACTTCACTTTCACTTTTCACTTTCATGCATTGGAGAAGGAAATGGCAACCCACTCCAGTGTTCTTGCCTGGAGAATCCCAGGAACGGGGGAGCCTGGTGGGCTGCCGTCTATGGGGTCGCACAGAGTCGGACACGACTGAAGCGACGCAGCAGCAGCAGCAACAAAAAGAGACACACATACCAGTCTAGGGGCTTGACATCAGGACCCTATGATTTACTTACTTTCTTCCCATTAAGCTAGGGATTGATTGGTAGGCTGTTTCTCGGCAGGTCCCCTAGAGGAGCGCTCACACCAGACCTTACGTCGTTCCCCCAGCAGATGGCACTCACTCATTTTAAATACCGTTTGTAAAAGGGGGACCGAACGCTCAACACAGATGGAGAGGCCGAGTGAAGGCAAGACGGAGGACAATCACAAGAAGAAACACCGCAGAGAGAGCTTAGACCTTCCTGGATGAAATCCGTAGCCTTGACTAGCTGACACGTTTGTTTAAACAAACAAAAAAATCACCTGCTGCTTCCCAAACCTGGGAGCTGGCTGAGGGGTTCAGTTCAGTTCAGTTCAGTCGCTCAGTCGTGTCCGACTCTTTGCGGCCCCGTGAACTGCAGCACGCCGGGCCTCCCTGTCCATCAGCAGCTCCCGGAGTTCACCCACTCTTGTTAGCTGGGAGTTTAGATCTAGGACGTGCACATAACCTGCTATGACCGCAAGATGGCGGTGCTGCGCCAGGAGGACCAGAGGCGGAGGCACAGCTAAATCTTAAAAGGCAGTGAAAAGCCTGGAGAATATGTCGTGAAAATAAGATCGTGGAGGCAGAAGAGAGGAAGAGACATGTTGGTCAGACTGCAGCTTGTCTCTCAAGTTCTCCATTATGACGATCATCACTGCAGCTGCTGCTACCAGCGGCTGCCGTTTGCTGAGGGGTTACCGCGTACCAGGCTGCGATAGGCAGTCTGTATGTATACAGTTTCGAGTTCATCAAGCCTTATGAGGGAAGTTTCACGATGTCTCCACTTCTGAGAGGAAGCATTGTGTGGGGAACCAGAAGCCGAGACCTCTTGTATTTTCTCAAAAGAGACGAAGACACTGATCTGATTCTGGCCACATCAATAGTGAATGGCATGGCTTCTATACATAAAAAGCTGTAGAAAGTTCCTTCTTTCATTGAGCAAATAGCTGAGTACCTACTCGTGCCATGCCTTGTTCAAGGTGCTAAGGAAAGAGAACTGAAGGAACCGAAGGAAAAACCCTGCTTCTAGTCCAAAACCAGACCTTGATAAACCACTAGGTCGCAGGAGAGGCGCCTCAGGGGCAAAAAGTGCCTGCAGGGGCATTTCAGAGGATGTTACTGCTGAGCTGGACCTGGGTCCCACCAACCCACAGAATCCGTCATTCAATTTTCAGGAATTCCATGAGTCAATTCTTTTTTTTTTTTTTTTTAATTTTTTTTAAATTGAAGGATAGTTGCTTTACAGAATTTTATTTCCTGTCAAACATCAACATGAATCAGCCATAGGGATATAAATATCCCCTCCCTCTTGAACCTCCCTCCCATGTCCCTCCCCATCCCACCCCTCTAGGTTGGTACAGAGCCCCCGTTTGAGTTCCCTGAGTCATGCAGCAAATTCCCATTGGCTATATATTTTACATATGGTATTGTAAGTTTCCATGTTACTCTCCCCATACATCTCACCCTCTCCTAACACACCCATTATTAGTGTTAAATTATACAAACTTACAATTAAGTTATATTTTAAAGTTACCATTAAGTCATATTTAAAACTCATTCCTTCCTAATTATTTTACATGTAATAGTTATCTATTAATAACCACACTTCTTCCCTAAAGGACCAGATAGTAAATATTTCAGACTGTATGAGGCATACAGGGCCTATCATAACTACTGAACTCTACCACCGGAGCATGAACACAGCCATAAGTATGTCATATGAATGGGCATGACTGTCTTGCAGTAAAATGTTATCAGAAACAGGCGATGGGAACCTCCCTGGTGGCTCAGCGGTGAGAGTCTGCCTGCCAGTGCAGGAGACATGGGTCCGAGCCCTCATCCAGGAAGATCCCCCCTGCAGCTAACCACCTGAGCCTCAACTATTGAGCCTGTTCTCTGGAGCCTGGAAGCCACAGGTACGGAGTCCACGTGCTGCAACTGCTGACGTCCAAGTATCCTGGAGCCGGTGCTCCGCAACGAGAGAAGCCAGCACACTGCAGCGAGGGAGCAGCCTCCTCTGGCAGCAGTTAGGAAACAGCCCGAGCAGCCACAGAAGCCTGGCACAGCCGGGAGACAGTACCGGGCAGGAGCTGGGTTTGGTCCCCCCGCCATACTCAGCAGTATGAACTGGGGTCTGCGCTCAGCTATTTCTGTCTGCCCAGTGGAAGCGCTATGTACTTGTGTGCTAATCCCAGCTGCATCTCTTCTAAGCACCACCTTCAGGGATGTCACTGGCAGCTTGCAGTCAGCCACACTGAGAGTATTTACACCTCAAAATTGGCAAACACTACAGATCCGGGCTTTCTTTCTCCCTGGAGAGCTGGCTGTTAAACACTTACCAGCACACCAGAGGCCAATGTGGGCTGAGAAGGCCTCTCTGGGGACGTGACCTCTTGCACAGGAACCTGAAACGGGACTTAAGTCTTTCCTGCGGCTGCCTATCCCACCCCCCCAGGGGTAACATACAGGGCATAGCTTGGAAGTAGATCTCAGCAAAACAGTCTACATTTCGCAGAGGCCAGAAAGGATAAAACATACTTGTTTAAAATAGAGATTCCATTACTGAACTATAAAAAAGAACACATTTCAATCAGTTCTGGTGGATGAACCTAGAGCCTATTATACGGAGTGAAGTAAGTCAGAAAGAGAATGAGAATACTGTATATTAATCCATATACATAAAATCTAGAAAGATAGTACTGATAATTCTATTTGCGGGCCAGCGAGAAGGCACAGACATAAAGAACAGATGAGGGAGGGAGAGGGTGGGATGGCCTGAGGGAGTGTATTGAGCGTATATATCACCACATGTAAAATAGATGGCCAGGGGGAATTTGCTGTATGGTGCAGGGAATCCAGACGTGTTCTCTGTGACAACCTAGAGGGATGGAATCAAAGGGGGGAGGTGGGAGGGAGGTTTAAAGGGGAAATTACATAGGTATACCTCTGGCTGCTTCATGGTAGTGTATGGCAGAAACTCCCACAACATCGTACAGTTCAGTTCAGTTCAGCCGCTCAGTCGTGTCTGACTCTTTGCCACCCTGTGGACTGCAGCACACCAGGCCTCCCTGTCCATCACCAACTCCTGGAGTTTACTCAAACTCATGATCATCTGCATATCTGAGGTTATTGATATTTCTCCCAGCAATCTTGATTCCAGCTTGTGCTTCCTCCAACTCAGTGTTTCTCATAATGTACTCTGCATATAAGTTAAACAAGCAGGGTGACAGTATATAGCATTGACATACTCCTTTTTCTATTTGGAACCAGTCTGTTGTTCCATGTCCAGTTCTACCTGTTGCTTCTTGACCTACACACAGATTTTTCAGGAGGCAGGTCGGCTGGTCTGGTATTCCCATTTCTTTCAGAATTTTCCACAGTTTGTTGTGAACTACACAGTAAAAGGCTTTGGCGTAGTCAATCATGCAGAAGTAGATGTTTTTCTGGAACTCTCTCGCTTTTTCGAAGATCCAACAGATGTTGGCAATTTATCTGGTTCCTCTGTCTTTTCTAAATCCAGCTTGAACATTTGGAAGTTCACAGTTCACGTACTGTTGAAGTGTGGCTTGGAGAATTTTGAGCATTACTTTGCTAGCATGTGCTGCTGCTACTGCTGCTGCTGCTAAGTCACTTCAGTCGTGTCTGACTCTGTGCGACCCCATAGACGGCGCCCACCAGGCTCCCCCATCCCTGGGATTCTCCAGGCAAGAACACTGCAGTGTGTTGCCATTTCCTTCTCCAATGCATGAAAGTGAAAAGTGAAAGTTAAGTCGCTCAGTCGTGTCCAACTCTTAGCAACCCCGTAGACTGCAACCTACCAGGTTCCTCCGTCAATGGGATTTTCCAGGCAAGAGTACTGGAGTTGGTTACCATTGCCTTCTCCGTGCTAGCATGTGAAATGAGTGCAGTTGTGTGGTAGTTTAAGAATTCTTTGGCACTGCCTTTCTTTGAGATTATAAAGTTATTATCCTCCAATTAAAAATTCAATTTAAACAAATGAAATATAGAGATTCCAATATCAATAACCCCATCAAGGCACACTCTATGTATGGAGTGTGCCTGACTGTCTTCAAGTGTGTAGGACACACAGCCAAGAAGCCATATATCATGGCCCAAGGCCTGGCCTCATTTGTTCCACAGGCTGGGGAGACTGTGCCTGCCTCAAATGGGAACCTCGGAGGACACATTCAGTGTCTCACAAGTAGGGCGGATGGCAGAGAGGAACTTGGGAGTCCTCCCTGGAGAAGTCAGTTTCATCCAATTCTTAAAACCTGAGTTCAACCTCAAATTACTTTGGAAAATGCAGTATTTGAAACAAACCTGAGACCTATTTCTAAGGGAGTGGTTTGATGCACAGAATTAAGGGTTTTCATAAACTCCTAGGCAAGGGGTAAAGCAGTTGGACCCACCCTGCAAATTTCAGTGGCACTTTTGAGATGGAAGTCACTGCTGGGTGAATTACTCCATGTTTATGATGTCCAGTTCAATATTCACACACTGAATTACTTCAGTTAGATCTCAAACTACTCCCCCTTCCAATAAAATCCATCCCTTCAAAAGTGGCAACTCACACAGATCTGACTGTCCACAGTGTGAAGGCAGTACCCACCCCAGTTCAGTTCAGTCGCTCAGTCATGTCCGACTCTCTGCGACCCTATGAATCGCAGCACGCCAGGCCTCCCTGTCCATCACCAATTCCTGGAGTTCACTCAGACTCACGTTCATCGAGTCGGTGATGCCATCCAGCCATCTCATCCTCTGTCATCCCCTTCTCCTCCTGCCCCCAATCCCTCCCAGCATCAGAGTCCTTTCTAATGAGTCAACTCTTCGCATGAGGTGGCCAAAGTACTGAAGTTTCAGCTTTAGCATCATTCCTTCCAAAGAAACCCCAGGGCTGATCTCCTTGCAGTCCAAGGGACTCTCAAGAGTCTTCTCCAACACCACAGTTTATACGCATCAATTCTTTGGCGCTCAGCCTTCTTCACAGTCCAAACTCTCACATCGATACGTGACTACTGGAAAATAGTACCCACCCCCTCACCCCCCCCAAAAAAAAAACCTGAATCCCTTTCCAAGAACTCAGCCTCCTACCTAATCAGACTGGTGGGTTTTCTTTTTTTATGATATTTACACTTATAGGCACCTTGGAATACTTTGTGAGCAGAATGGCATCTTCCTTATGCCTCTTGAAGGATATCTTCGTTCAAGCCCTCTTCAGGTATAGTGAGGTTCACCCTGTTTCCGAATCCTTTCTCTGGCCTCCAGAATTCGTCCCACGTAGAGTCCCAAGACTCTTCCTCAACAGTCTAGGTCAGGAGCTTTGGAACAGATTTCCTCCTTCCTCTTTGGAGCTTGTCCACGTCCATAATCCCCTTTATCAGAGCAGAGGTTTCATCGGAGAATGACAAGTGGGTTATGTCTCCTCAGAAACCTCCACTGGCCCTGACAAGTGGCTGCAGATCCCAGCGGCATATTGAACTAACGTAAGGAGCTGTGAAAAAGGCCATGTGCCTGGTGGTGGTGTCACTGAGTAGGACCCTGTGGAAACTTCCTGGGACACCCCCCTCCCCATATCCTCTGCTTTAGCTCCTCTATGAAGTACCCAGATAACAGTATCTGATGCAGACTTTGAGTTTTTCAGATGCTAAAACCACTGCCAAGCGAAAAAAATTAACTGCTTGATGCTCATGAGCACATAGTCCCCAGACCTTCTGGTGCCTAAGGACTGATGATGTAATCCTCCCTGTTACCTCACCGTCACCCAATCAGAGAATTGTACATGAACTGATCGCACACCCTGTGACCTGCCCCTCCCTTACATGGCTTTTAAAACTGCTTTGCTGAAACACTTCCAGGAGTTTGGGGTTTTGTGGGGGCACAAGCCACCCATTCTCCTTGCATGGCCCTGCAAGGAGAACTTTTTTCTGCTCCAAATCCTGTGTTTTGGTTTGTTTGACCTCACTGTGCATCAAGCACAGGAACTTGGGTTCAGGAGCACCATCTGCAGATCCCAGTGGCTTGGGTGGGCACATGCTTAAGGCATCTGAAAAGCCTCCATCCATGAATGAATTCAGTGTCCAGCCAGAACTGAGAACTGCTGCTGTAGGCCACGCATCCCTTCCTCAGGAAGGTGAGGGACAATTGGCCTCAGCAAGTCAGGAAAGGAGCAGGGACCAGGCCCCAGGAGAAAAGGCCTGGAGAGGCAGTGGTCCTCTGCCAGCCTGTCAGCCCGCCTCCAACAAGGTCTGGACTTGACTGCCCACACCCACAGGTGGGCACAAGTATATGAACGATCACTGTGGCACTAACACACCCACAGAATTAGAAAGGATGGGATCTATGAAAAAGCATGCCAACCCTTGAGTATGAACAAAGGAAAATCAGAATGATGTTCACATGGCCAAGTTTCATTATCACCAATACGTCATTTGGCTGTGGGTTTCTAAGTAGGAAAGTTCTTGAATGTATCGTATTAATACAAATATTGCCAGCTCGGACCATTCTAGCTTTCCTACCTTGGCATAACAAGGGACTGAAACTCTACAAGCAGTAATTCCTGAAGAAAACTTATTATATCAGTTACCTAATATAGCATCATGTAATCATCTCTCTGGATTATACAGAAAAGTAGTATTTTTAATTGTCTCCTTGGCAGCTGTGAGGGATCAAGACACACTATTCTATAGTCAACAGCTTTGGCCCAGTGTAAGAGATGAACAACTCTTGGTTGGATTAGAGACTGGCAGAACTGAGCTTTAATCAGGATCAGAGCTTGGTGGTGCCAAGTTATTTCAAGAAACTACACAAAACCATGACACCAAGAGCGAACCCAGAGACCACTGGCGCATCTCCCAGGAAAAGTCTGTGTTTTCTAAAACAAGCACAATGATGACAGAGATTTGATGAAGACACAGGTGTGCCTGGTACCGCATTTTCCTAAAGCGATGTTCCTCTATTCCAGCCTTCCCATAACCCAAAACCCTTCCCCAAAGAAATCAAGGAAAAACAACCATAAAAATTTAATTTTAATGATACAGAAATAGTATATAGTACATTTCTTTCCACAGCAGCACTTCAATCATCTCTAAAAAATTTAACAAAATTAAGGCTAAATCAGAGCAATCTGATAATAAAGGGATATTTTATGTGGTTTTACTTTTAAAGAATGTCTTCATAAATATAGAATGTTCATCAGGCAAAAAAAAAAAAAAAAAGAACAAGATACCAAATATGGGAAATGCAATATAAAATGTGCTCCTTCATACCAACTTCCTAACAACCATGACTCCCCCGGGAAGTTCCAAATGGGATTTCTTTTTTTTTTTTAATGAATGTTTATGACAGGATACTAATACTTTCTGGAGTACTACAGGCCATTTTTAAAAATGAAACCAAGAACAGTTGAGTCTCCCACACAATCTCTTGAAAAAATAAAAAGCGGACATGGACAGGGTTTTAAAGTGCAAGAGAATTACATCTGAGTCTGTGGAGCTCCAAAGGAGGATGCCTCTGGACCTGGCCTTTCCCCGCAACCTGTGTTATAAGACGACTTTCAAATACAGTAAACAAAAATGGCATCGCTGACAAGACAGTCAGGAAAGCAAATGGATTTCTTAAATGACCTGCTCCAAATACTGACATTTATTGTGAGCAGGAAGAAGGAGTGTCTTTCTTTTCCCTCTTTTCATCATCCTTGGCCATATGTGCTGGTTAGCTTTTTACCACCGCTTTCAAACTCAAGAGAGACCCTTCGGCTGTTTCAGAATTTAGACTAAGATGAAGAGTCTTTTTTTCCCCCCCTTTTTCCTCCAATAAAGCTTCTGAAAGGAAACCAGACAAGGCAACGCTGACTCGCTGCAAGAAGCCTGGCTCTCTGCAGTCGCAGTCTCCGAGCAGTGACACAGCCTGGGAGGCAGAGGAGAGCCCACCTTTACAGCCCTCAGTGGGCGCCACGGCTGCTCTCAGGAGGGCCTTCCATCCTCCACCCTCTCTCTCTTGCTTCTTAGTATTCATATGAATATTTCCGTCTTAATATGCTCTCCTCCTTCCCCACCCTCACTTGCCTTGGGGAATTCAAGTATTATTTTCATTGAAGAACTGCGGGTATGTTAACATCACCATCCCCCTAGAAAAGGCAGTCTTATTCTTCACTATGAACCTACAGTCCCCCGACTTGAACAAGGACATTTTACTTTATGATAAAAAATCTTCCCACATTAGGGTTAAGATTTTCACCATAAAGTAGCAGCTAGTTAAGTCTACTTTTTTTTTCTTTAACTTTGCATAACAATTTCATTTTTCCATTTCTTTGGTTTCCAGACCCTCAATTTCCCCAACAGAAATTAAATGAAGGGTAAATGTCCAGGTCAGTAACACCCTCTTCAGTCTCAAGAGGGTTCCTAACATGGCTAAAACCTCTAGGAAACAGTGGGCTGAGGCATTGATACTAAAAGGCATTTCTTATATGAATTCACATGTAAAACAGAGAAACAATATGACAAATATACAATTACCCACGTTTGTGGGGTAATTAATACAATAACATTCTATGACCACACAACCACATAAAGAAAAGGTATTTTCGAGATCGTTCAGTTCAGTGTTTTTCAAATCTGGCTGATGACCACTCTCAGGGTCACCTGTGGTGGGGCGGGTGGGGGTGGATGGACATTTTGGGTCTAGGAAATGGGGTCTACCGTTTGTGAAGTCAGACCTAGCAGGCATGGCCAAGGACCCAGAAATTTGTCTTTCTTTCCTGTAAGATTCAATAGTCCCACCCCCTTGCCATACAGAGGAAGACACTGAGGCCCAGAGAAGTCAAGACGTTGCCCAAGACTAATAAAGCAAGAAAGAGAGAAAGGGCTGGGCCAGATCTTGTGCCCTCGACATCTCACTGCCTCCCAGAGCCCCCAGCGCGGCGCCCGCACACTCAGGCCTTTAGGAGACATTCTGTTGTTGGAAGCAGGTGGTAAGCTGCTCGAGGACAGGTGCTGTGTCTCATGTTCCTTTTGACACAATCTTAGGTAACAAGCGTCTAAGAAATGCTTGTTGGCAGGCAGTCCCTCAGCTAAGGCCTAATTCTGTCTTCTCTCACACCTGTCTACAATCATTGACACAGATGCAAGGTCATTTAGCTAGATATTGAGATCCATCAGAAGACAACAGTAATATCTCTGAATTTGTGAAGGTGCCATGTTCACACAACAGGAATTTGAATAATAATGCATAAAATAATTACGTCTTTCCCTTGTTCCGGAATTATGTGAATTAGGTGAAAAGAAAAAAAAAAAAAAGTGAATCCATGGGATAGAAAGAAGCTATTTACCTACAACTTTTGGCAAATATGAATTACAAAAATCCTAAACTATTCTAAGGAAATTATCCTTAGCAATTGTAACAATTTTACGTTATTGAGTTTTGTTTCTGTCTCTCTTGGTTTGCAATGTGTATTTCTAGTTTTACAAAACATTCTTTTGTGGATGGAGTCAAACTCCTTCATAAAGCTGATAGCAGTGGGCTGAACACATTATGAAATGGTTGCCCTCCCTCCCCCCCTCCCATATATATAAATTCTCACACACAAACACACACGTGTGTATTCAATGGAGGTGGGGGAACATGACTTGTTTTATAAATAAGATGACTTTACTATATTGCCATCTTGATTGTACATAAGATATGGAAGAAAGGATAACAGAAACATTTAAAAGACCAATAGAAAAATATGAAAGAAAATTTAAGGCTAAAAATTAAGTCAACAGGCACATGGGTCACTGGTGCCACACAGCCCAGCCCTGCCTCTGCCCACCTGACACACAGGGCTCTGCGGGAGCAGCAACAAGAAAGGATTGCTGATGCGGTGTGAGGGGCGGCGCTGGAGAGGGGACACCAGGGCCTGGAAGGACCCTGACCTCTAGAGGAACCATCACAGTGGGCCCTGCATCCCTTTACTGGGTGCTCCCTAAAAGAACAGGAAGCTCTACTTGAAGAAACTGTCCTAGAAATTGTTTACGGAAGAGGTCCCTCCCACTAGAAAGCGCCTCCACACGCCACCCACGGGAAATAAGCATACAGCCCCACAAGTCCTCTTCAAGTCTTCTGCCACGAGGAACTGAGCAGGACTCACCTTCAACTTGTGCTTTAATTTTTACAGGAAAGGAACTGTCTTCTCTTAATTTTAGCTGTTAAATCTAGTCTTACCTAGATATAGAGTTCTAATCATTTCTCTAGAGAGACTTTTAAAATCACATTGATAAGCTCCTACATCCATGTATTCATCCAACACGTACTGATTAAGGAGTGACTGGGCTTGTGGAAAGTCAGGGCTAGAGGGAACCTTAGGCATCTTGCCCCCCAGGCTCTTCATTAACCCCAGGCTGATGGGGTGGGGCTGGTCCCAATCTCTCTGGACCTAGTATCCAGATCACCAGTCATCCAGGTGCTGAGCAAAACTTCATGCAAAAGTTACATACTTTTTTCATTTCAAAAATGAAAAAATTATGACAAAATTTTCTATACATTATGATTCATTTTGAATCCTAGCTAATAAATACTAGGAAAATGGAATGACAAAACCAAAGGGTAAATGCGACTTTAAAAAGACATAATTGCAGGGTTTGCAAAGATTCTTTCCCTTCTTTTGGACATTCAGTGTTTTATGAAGTCATATGCTAGACACACATGACAACCTCTGCCTTTCCATGCAGTTAGGAAGTCATTCCACAGAGACACCATCGCCACACAACACGTCCCACAGCACTGACACGGACAACCTATGCTGCTAGTCTACAACAGACACACACTACAGGTATTAGCTATGAAAACATCCATTTTCTACTTATTGAATCAGGAGGAAGGCAAAGCTGCTGCTAACATTTCAATAAAATATCTGGTTCGTAACTGTCATTATCTCAAGGGATATCAGACTGAACTTAATGCGGGGACTGATCTAAGCTTCAGACAGTCTTATCTAAGATAGTAGAGGTTGAGACAGCCAATACATCTCTTCAGAGAAATTTCAATGAGTAATTCTATATGACCAATTCATTTTCCTATTAACCTTATATTTGTATAGGAATATATTTATCACCCCAACTCTTTAATAAAATTTACTGTACCCTACTGCATAATAGAGTCTTTAAAAAAGAAAAGAAAGCTGTTAGCTGACAGTTCCTACTATGAATGGAGAGCTTCAATTGCTGTATATGTGAATACCCCAGGAAAACTACATCAAAAATGGACATTTCATGACAAAAATCACTCATTTATCTCAAAACCAGAACAAATAAAAAACACCAGTAAGGAAATTTAAATACTTTTGTGACCACTACCACAGAAACACAGAAACTCAGATTGCAGACATGCAGGAATCGTCACTAGAAAGGGAAGAATTAACAAATCAAACTCAAAACAACTTTAATCACTGGATTGAAAGTAGACTCAATAAAACCAAAGTATATCCTCCTCAAGGCAACAATTAGCTACAAAGGAAAAATGATTTCATAATCTTGGTCCATAAAGAAGACACATTTATTTACATTCTCAATGGACTAAAAGAGGTTTTAAACTGTCACAATTAAAATTTTATGCTTCCAAAAATATCTTATGATCAATGCACTTAACTTAAAGCTTCAGGTATTAATAACTTCATTTAGACTTCTTAAAAAACCAACACAAACATACTTTCTAGAGTGCAAAATGCTTATTAAATACTTTAGTAACACAAAAGCAATTTGTTTTTAAACGCAGGAATCCTGCGTTGAAGGATCATCACCACAAAGACATCCATTGCCGGCAATGGACGCTGAACAGAACTGCCAGCTCAAGTGAGATGCAACATGAAAACTGTGTGTTTGATTTCTGCACCCGTCCAGATGATCCTGTTTATTTGTACAGACTCATGGTTGGACTCTGGTACATGCACATGTATGCATCACAGAGAAGTCTTCGGGCACAGCCTTGGATTCTTCTGGAGTCCAAGGAATGCAGGTCATCGAGAGACATTTTCAAGTACTCTCCCACTTCTGGGCATGGGGTGACCTGCGGAATGTTGAAGCCATTCTGACCACCTATGGAGAAAAGGAAGACCACATTGAGGGCAGTGAGGCGGCACACACTTGCTGCCCTGCGCCACCAAAGGAACTTTAAAATTCTGCAATTTAGTTAACATAATTTCCAGGATCAGAAAGACCTCGTTTTACTTCTGATTTCTACAAGTCCTCTGTTTAATTCTTGATAGTCTCACTTTTTGGTTTCTGAAAGGATTCTGGGACCAACAGTGAATATAATTGGTCAAAAGATATATATCCTGAGCAAAGTCCAAAATCTACTTCCCAGGTTTCTCGGTGCATTCAGTCAAGGAATAATGTCACCTGCACATGTGCACACACATTCAACTCTGCACATTCCCAAACCCCTTCCTGGACACAAGCACCCCTGTTTGCTTTACCATAAGCCTGGCCAGTTTAGAGCAGATCTAGCAGCTTAAAGTAGATCTAGTAAAATGAGAAGGCAATGGCATCCCATTCCAGTAACTCTTGCCTGGAAAATCCCATGGACGGAAAAGGCTGGTAGGCTGCAGTCCATGGAGTCGCGAAGAGTCGGACACGACTCAGGGACCTCACTTTCACTTTTCACTTTCATGCATTGGAGAAGGAAATGGCAACCCACTCCAGTGTTCTTGCCTGGAGAATCCCAGGGATGGCGGAGCCTGGTGGGCTGCCGTCTATGGGGTCGCACAGAGTTGGACACGACTGAAGCGACTTAGCAGCAGCAGCAGTAAAATGGATACTATTTTATTCCCCTAAGTTTAAAAACCATATTTGTGCAACTCTAACAAGGTTCTGTTTTACGTTTCATTAGACAGCATGAGGATATAAGGCATGGTTTTAGGGACCGCAGGAAAGGTTCTTCTGCTTTAGCCTCCCAGTGGCTTTTCTAAAAATATCTGGAACCCCTGTGCTTTTGAATTTCATGCTTAAATGCAAATTTTAACTGGGCTAGGGACATATTTACAGATGGAGCTGTGCTATATCAAATGTCTGAATGCTGAGAAAATGTTGAGAACCCATGAGGCAGAGCTCGGGCATCTGATCAAGAGGCTGCCACAAGGGGGTGTCCTAGGTCACTAGGGGACCACACCAGAAGACTTGGGGCCTGGAGTGTGAGAGTGGCTAAAGGAAAAACAGGGTATGGAAGAACTGGAGGGATATGGAAGTCATATTCCCACAACTTTGCCTAGGGCTGATCCTAATCTGTAAACTCCATACAGGCAGGAGTACAGCTGTTTTGACAACTGCTTCATTTTTGAAACCTACTAGAGCCCTGGGCACATCACATGTACTCATTAGGTATTTGTTAAATAATGACTAAACATCCTAGAAAGCAGCCTAGAAGGTGCAGTATATTCCCCAGTTCAGGAAGAAAGACATTATACATAGAATAAGCTTATTTTTCCAAAGAAGACATTTACTTCTATTCTTAGCTTTGTCATTTAGAAGACACATGGTTTAGTATATAAAAGAACATAAGCACTGAATTTAGAAAGACTGAATTAAATACATGCTCTGAGACCTTAGGCACCTTAAATCTCAGCTTTAGTAAGACAAAAATAGGAACCACTCCCATTTTGCAAGGATTTAGGTAAATGACCTAAAGTCCCTTCCAGAGAGCTTGGCACAGAAGTACTTAAGAAATGATAACTAAGTAGAAATAAAAACTCTCAGCCTTAAAGGAAAAAAATCTGATTCCTTTTTTTTTTTTTTAAGACTCTTATGCATGTCAAACTATCACAACAATACTATTCCTTAGTTTCATAACAAGGCTGTTAATGCATCACCAAGATAATCCTGAACAGCTTTTCCCAACACTGTTTTGTTGCTCAGAAGAGGCTAGACCACTACAACTATCCCACTACAAACTCAAATATAGCCACATGTGGAAGAAAGGTCTGTAAAGTACCATCCCGATCAGCCATGCTGTCGAAGAAGAGCCAGGCAGAGTCGTCTTTCCCGTACTTCACAAAAGCGACATAGTGGCTTGTTTCTATGCACAGGACAGCAAATAACTCCATCTTCTGGCAGGGGATGCAGCCGTGTCTCCAGTCCCAGTCAGGCAGATCTTTGGGAAGTGACACTGGGTTGTATTTATGATTCAGCCTCTTGGGATGAAGGTGGACCTATAACAGAACATGAAAAGAAAGCCATTAAGGAGCCAAACTCAATGTTTGAAGGGAATGGACTCCACTTACTCTAATGGACTATGTCCCTATAAATAGCAACTGAGTACCCCATGGAAATCCATCAAATAAACAAAGAAGCATACCCCTTAATTATGAATTTTTTAAACTTAATTATGATTTTGAAAACTTTCCAAAACCTGAAATCTGGTTCAACTACAAATATTATTTATTAAGAGAATATCCATTAAGTGAAGTCAAACTTACTTGAGCATTGCAGGTTTTACAAAACTGCTTGATTTTGCCAGCTGAGATGTCAGGGTCATCATAGCATTCTCTACACTCATACATCGCAAGCCCTCCACATATCCGGCACTGCCTGGGGGCTGAAAAGGGTGGAGTGTGGAGGAGTTAAGGGGTCTTTTACAATGCATTCTTTTATTTTAAAAGATTAAAAAGAAAAATTAAGTTTTAAAAAGGATAATGCTCATGGACTCAATAAAGTCTATCCCTCCCCACCCCCATAAAGTTTAAATTGGATTTCCTTGGATTCAGAATATTTAAAGACATTTTCTCTGACCAAATGACTTTTAAAAAAATAATACACTCTACAGTGTTCCTCCTGATTATAAAACTTCTACTGATGAATGTGCTAAGACACAAGAGAACATACAGAAGAAAACTGAAAGCATCTACAATTTCAGTTAGCAAGAGATAACCACCCTTGTAATTTCTCTTATAACTTTATATCTGCATACTTAACATAACTCAGTGTGTGTGTGCGTGTGTAGCTCCTCTTGCAGACAATATCAACAAACTTTTTCACTTAACATTACATCATGACCACTTTCATATAACACTGGTCTTCAAAAACATGAATTTGAATAGCAGTACTTAGGCTGTACAGATACACGGTAATTCACTTAACTACTCTCCTCTAGTTAACATATAGAGTGCTTCTAATTTCTTATTCATAAATATATTTGCATATGAAATCTTGATTTACATGTCTGATTTTTTTCAGAACAAATTTCTAGTGTAATATTTCCAAGCTCTTCAGACAGCAAATTGTCTTTAAGAAAACTTGTATCCTGTTAGACTCATTCCAGAGAAGGCAATGGCACCCCACTCTAGTACTCTTGCTTGGAAAATCCCATGGACGGAGGAGCCTGGTAGGCTGCAGTCCATGGAGTTGCTAAGAGTTGGACACGACTAAGCGACTTCACTTTCACTTTTTACCTTCATGCATCGGAGAAGGAAATGGCAACCCACTCCAATGTTCTTGCCTAGAGAATCCCAGTGACGGGGGAGCCTGGTGAGCCGCCGTCTATGGGGTCGCACAGAGTTGGACATGACTGAAGTAACTTAGCAGCAGCAGCAGCAGCAGACGCTTATTCACAATTAATGTGAATGACCTGATAGACTATTGTTGAAAAACTAAAAAATCTTATACTTACTGTCTTCAAGTAAATCTGTTATATTTAGTTCCAGAGAAGGAAAAATTTTTTTAAATAGTTTAAAGTCTTTTCCAAATCGAGGCATCTGAATAATCAGACATGATGGTGCCTTAAAAAAAAAAAAAAGATATATATAATTTTAGAATCAAAACACTGATAAATTTCCCTGAAATTCCCCCAAAATAGTTATGGTTGTCAAACCAAGCAGTGGTTCCACCATAACATGGATGGCCTGTAAAATGGGATCTGCATGTGAACACAGAGTATGAAGGCAGAGCACCAAAGAGCCACAAGCCTCAAGTAGTCCAAGATGTATGGACACATGGACACACAGGTCAGGCAGTTCAACCACTTGGGATCTCAAAGAATATGATGGCTGTGCAGAGTAACATTCCACTTTGGGTTTATATTTTTCAAAAGGTTTCAGAAAAATTGTTTTTGCAAGTATAAGAAATTCATCACTGAAGGACACTATTCCTTATATTTCAACAAATAAATAATGGTAGCTATTAAGGTTTTATCAGAACATCCCTTTAAAAATGGATACAATGAAAATGATCCACAGTGTGTGCTACTAAGATCATGAAGATACTCAGTAATAAGAAAAGTAAATTATATTACTTGTTCATTTACAATAAGTGAGTTTTGTCTTTCATTGACAGAGGAAAAGTAAACCTTCCTTTGGATGATATGCTTGAGCAAACTATTAAATTGGATAAAATGTGAAATTGGGTGAAATGACAACAGAAACCCTCACAATCTTTTTTGCTCTAAGCTACTTAAATGTTTTCAAGTTACAAATCAGATTGATATTTTCTTTGGCACCAAAAATCTAAAAAGTTCAATCTTAGTATTTTCTACTAAGTTCAATTTAAAGTATTTTCTACAAGGACAAAGTTGAAGCATGGCATAATTTTTAAATTTGTGTTAATAGTTTGTGTTTATAACTGTTCTCAGTGGGTTAAAAGTAATAGTTACTGAAGTAATGGTTTTCTTAAGAAGCCTAAGGACTTGAATATAAAATATAGTATGTAATTATCACATACCTCAGCAAATTTCAGGTTACTGTTGATAAAAGACCATTCTAATAATTGCTGAATGGTAGGAACTCCAACTTTCTCATTTTTTTCCATAAAAATTTGATAGAAGTAACAATCTTGTACTTTTTGACCTGCTGATCTAAAAATATGCAGAAAAAGCCAGATAATTTACTTATGAAATGCATCAGAAAGTGAAGTGGTTCTAGGGGCATTTGAGAACACAAAAACTATTGAGAACAGAAATCTGCAACTCTGACAGTCAGAACAACAGGGATAAAGACAATCATTTAGATAAAATAATTAAATGTACTTGTGCATAAGAACTTACAAATTATTTATTTTAGTTTTCATACTGAAAGTTTCCTTAGTGATTAGGAGAAAAATAATGCAATAACATCTGCAATCAAAAAGCACTTGTGAATAATGATAACCAGAAGCTAATATCATTGGTTCAACTTTACTGTCCAAAGCTAGAAAACAGTAAATTGCATTTAATGCCTTTAACAGGAAAGTCAGTTCATACATGGCTGAATGGGACAAACCCTTAGAGACCTTCCAGATGGTCTAAAGACCTTCCAGACCTTTAGAAATTTTTGATTTCTAAAATGAAGGCCCTGAGATCAGGTGAAGGATCATCCTTCCCAGCAAGTCAAAAGCAGAGCCAGGTGTAAAACCCAGGTGTCCTAACAACTGCTCACCATCCTCTGCACTCAAGCATGTTCTCTTTAGATGGGCACTCATTTATTCAACAAGCACCAAGTTAGGACCCACTGTATGCAAATCTCAGTATTACCCTTACATATTTTCCCTTCTAAATATTTTTACTAGAATGCATGAAAATTCAAGACTAACTGTACCAAAAGAATCAATAATCTTTAAATTTACTACTTACCCTTTTTAGCAGAATTTCTGGGCATAGAATCAGGCAGTTAGATTTATAAGTAGATTTCAAGATTTTTAGGGAAAAATATTAACATAGACGCTAACCTCAGAAACCCTATTTCCCAAAGCAACTCATACCCTGAAATAAAGACAACTTATTTGGTAACAAAGTAGAAATTCTTGAGAACCCACAACAACAACAAAAAAAAAGATAAAAAAATCTGAAGGTTATACTGTACCAATATTTTAATCTATTATTGATGACAATAAAATGCCAGCATTTTTCTGTGAGAGTCAAAAAGCATTAAAAAGAATCAACAGGTAACAGAAAAAATAAGACTGGAAACAAAGAAAGCAGAAGTAGTAGAGGTGAGCAGTTAACCCCAGGAAAGGTTCTTCTGCTTTAGCCTCCCAGTGGCTTTTCTAAAAATATCTGGAACCCCTGTGCTTTTGAATTTCATGCTTAAATGCAAATTTTAACTGGGCTAGGGACATATTTACAGATGGAGCTGTGCTATATCAAATGTCTGAATGCTGAGAAAATGTTGAGAACCCATGAGGCAGAGCTCGGGCATCTGATCAAGAGGCTGCCACAAGGGGGTGTCCTAGGTCACTAGGGGACCACACCAGAAGACTTGGGGCCTGGAGTGTGAGAGTGGCTAAAGGAAAAACGGGGTATGGAAGAACTGGAGGGATATGGAAGTCATATTCCCACAACTTTGCCTAGGGCTGATCCTAATCTGTAAACTCCATACAGGCAGGAGTACAGCTGTTTTGACAACTGCTTCATTTTTGAAACCTACTAGAGCCCTGGGCACATCACATGTACTCATTAGGTATTTGTTAAATAATGACTAAACATCCTAGAAAGCAGCCTAGAAGGTGCAGTATATTCCCCAGTTCAGGAAGAAAGACATTATACATAGAATAAGCTTATTTTTCCAAAGAAGACATTTACTTCTATTCTTAGCTTTGTCATTTAGAAGACACATGGTTTAGTATATAAAAGAACATAAGCACTGAATTTAGAAAGACTGAATTAAATACATGCTCTGAGACCTTAGGCACCTTAAATCTCAGCTTTAGTAAGACAAAAATAGGAACCACTCCCATTTTGCAAGGATTTAGGTAAATGACCTAAAGTCCCTTCCAGAGAGCTTGGCACAGAAGTACTTAAGAAATGATAACTAAGTAGAAATAAAAACTCTCAGCCTTAAAGGAAAAAAATCTGATTCCTTTTTTTTTTTTAAGACTCTTATGCATGTCAAACTATCACAACAATACTATTCCTTAGTTTCATAACAAGGCTGTTAATGCATCACCAAGATAATCCTGAACAGCTTTTCCCAACACTGTTTTGTTGCTCAGAAGAGGCTAGACCACTACAACTATCCCACTACAAACTGAAATATAGCCACATGTGGAAGAAAGGTCTGTAAAGTACCATCCCGATCAGCCATGCTGTCGAAGAAGAGCCAGGCAGAGTCGTCTTTCCCGTACTTCACAAAAGCGACATAGTGGCTTGTTTCTATGCACAGGACAGCAAATAACTCCATCTTCTGGCAGGGGATGCAGCCGTGTCTCCAGTCCCAGTCAGGCAGATCTTTGGGAAGTGACACTGGGTTGTATTTATGATTCAGCCTCTTGGGATGAAGGTGGACCTATAACAGAACATGAAAAGAAAGCCATTAAGGAGCCAAACTCAATGTTTGAAGGGAATGGACTCCACTTACTCTAATGGACTATGTCCCTATAAATAGCAACTGAGTACCCCATGGAAATCCATCAAATAAACAAAGAAGCATACCCCTTAATTATGAATTTTTTAAACTTAATTATGATTTTGAAAACTTTCCAAAACCTGAAATCTGGTTCAACTACAAATATTATTTATTAAGAGAATATCCATTAAGTGAAGTCAAACTTACTTGAGCATTGCAGGTTTTACAAAACTGCTTGATTTTGCCAGCTGAGATGTCAGGGTCATCATAGCATTCTCTACACTCATACATCGCAAGCCCTCCACATATCCGGCACTGCCTGGGGGCTGAAAAGGGTGGAGTGTGGAGGAGTTAAGGGGTCTTTTACAATGCATTCTTTTATTTTAAAAGATTAAAAAGAAAAATTAAGTTTTAAAAAGGATAATGCTCATGGACTCAATAAAGTCTATCCCTCCCCACCCCCATAAAGTTTAAATTGGATTTCCTTGGATTCAGAATATTTAAAGACATTTTCTCTGACCAAATGACTTTTAAAAAAATAATACACTCTACAGTGTTCCTCCTGATTATAAAACTTCTACTGATGAATGTGCTAAGACACAAGAGAACATACAGAAGAAAACTGAAAGCATCTACAATTTCAGTTAGCAAGAGATAACCACCCTTGTAATTTCTCTTATAACTTTATATCTGCATACTTAACATAACTCAGTGTGTGTGTGCGTGTGTAGCTCCTCTTGCAGACAATATCAACAAACTTTTTCACTTAACATTACATCATGACCACTTTCATATAACACTGGTCTTCAAAAACATGAATTTGAATAGCAGTACTTAGGCTGTACAGATACACTGTAATTCACTTAACTACTCTCCTCTAGTTAACATATAGAGTGCTTCTAATTTCTTATTCATAAATATATTTGCATATGAAATCTTGATTTACATGTCTGATTTTTTTCAGAACAAATTTCTAGTGTAATATTTCCAAGCTCTTCAGACAGCAAATTGTCTTTAAGAAAACTTGTATCCTGTTAGACTCATTCCAGAGAAGGCAATGGCACCCCACTCTAGTACTCTTGCTTGGAAAATCCCATGGACGGAGGAGCCTGGTAGGCTGCAGTCCATGGAGTTGCTAAGAGTTGGACACGACTAAGCGACTTCACTTTCACTTTTTACCTTCATGCATCGGAGAAGGAAATGGCAACCCACTCCAATGTTCTTGCCTAGAGAATCCCAGTGACGGGGGAGCCTGGTGAGCCGCCGTCTATGGGGTCGCACAGAGTTGGACATGACTGAAGTAACTTAGCAGCAGCAGCAGCAGCAGACGCTTATTCACAATTAATGTGAATGACCTGATAGACTATTGTTGAAAAACTAAAAAATCTTATACTTACTGTCTTCAAGTAAATCTGTTATATTTAGTTCCAGAGAAGGAAAAATTTTTTTAAATAGTTTAAAGTCTTTTCCAAATCGAGGCATCTGAATAATCAGACATGATGGTGCCTTAAAAAAAAAAAAAAGATATATATAATTTTAGAATCAAAACACTGATAAATTTCCCTGAAATTCCCCCAAAATAGTTATGGTTGTCAAACCAAGCAGTGGTTCCACCATAACATGGATGGCCTGTAAAATGGGATCTGCATGTGAACACAGAGTATGAAGGCAGAGCACCAAAGAGCCACAAGCCTCAAGTAGTCCAAGATGTATGGACACATGGACACACAGGTCAGGCAGTTCAACCACTTGGGATCTCAAAGAATATGATGGCTGTGCAGAGTAACATTCCACTTTGGGTTTATATTTTTCAAAAGGTTTCAGAAAAATTGTTTTTGCAAGTATAAGAAATTCATCACTGAAGGACACTATTCCTTATATTTCAACAAATAAATAATGGTAGCTATTAAGGTTTTATCAGAACATCCCTTTAAAAATGGATACAATGAAAATGATCCACAGTGTGTGCTACTAAGATCATGAAGATACTCAGTAATAAGAAAAGTAAATTATATTACTTGTTCATTTACAATAAGTGAGTTTTGTCTTTCATTGACAGAGGAAAAGTAAACCTTCCTTTGGATGATATGCTTGAGCAAACTATTAAATTGGATAAAATGTGAAATTGGGTGAAATGACAACAGAAACCCTCACAATCTTTTTTGCTCTAAGCTACTTAAATGTTTTCAAGTTACAAATCAGATTGATATTTTCTTTGGCACCAAAAATCTAAAAAGTTCAATCTTAGTATTTTCTACTAAGTTCAATTTAAAGTATTTTCTACAAGGACAAAGTTGAAGCATGGCATAATTTTTAAATTTGTGTTAATAGTTTGTGTTTATAACTGTTCTCAGTGGGTTAAAAGTAATAGTTACTGAAGTAATGGTTTTCTTAAGAAGCCTAAGGACTTGAATATAAAATATAGTATGTAATTATCACATACCTCAGCAAATTTCAGGTTACTGTTGATAAAAGACCATTCTAATAATTGCTGAATGGTAGGAACTCCAACTTTCTCATTTTTTTCCATAAAAATTTGATAGAAGTAACAATCTTGTACTTTTTGACCTGCTGATCTAAAAATATGCAGAAAAAGCCAGATAATTTACTTATGAAATGCATCAGAAAGTGAAGTGGTTCTAGGGGCATTTGAGAACACAAAAACTATTGAGAACAGAAATCTGCAACTCTGACAGTCAGAACAACAGGGATAAAGACAATCATTTAGATAAAATAATTAAATGTACTTGTGCATAAGAACTTACAAATTATTTATTTTAGTTTTCATACTGAAAGTTTCCTTAGTGATTAGGAGAAAAATAATGCAATAACATCTGCAATCAAAAAGCACTTGTGAATAATGATAACCAGAAGCTAATATCATTGGTTCAACTTTACTGTCCAAAGCTAGAAAACAGTAAATTGCATTTAATGCCTTTAACAGGAAAGTCAGTTCATACATGGCTGAATGGGACAAACCCTTAGAGACCTTCCAGATGGTCTAAAGACCTTCCAGACCTTTAGAAATTTTTGATTTCTAAAATGAAGGCCCTGAGATCAGGTGAAGGATCATCCTTCCCAGCAAGTCAAAAGCAGAGCCAGGTGTAAAACCCAGGTGTCCTAACAACTGCTCACCATCCTCTGCACTCAAGCATGTTCTCTTTAGATGGGCACTCATTTATTCAACAAGCACCAAGTTAGGACCCACTGTATGCAAATCTCAGTATTACCCTTACATATTTTCCCTTCTAAATATTTTTACTAGAATGCATGAAAATTCAAGACTAACTGTACCAAAAGAATCAATAATCTTTAAATTTACTACTTACCCTTTTTAGCAGAATTTCTGGGCATAGAATCAGGCAGTTAGATTTATAAGTAGATTTCAAGATTTTTAGGGAAAAATATTAACATAGACGCTAACCTCAGAAACCCTATTTCCCAAAGCAACTCATACCCTGAAATAAAGACAACTTATTTGGTAACAAAGTAGAAATTCTTGAGAACCCACAACAACAAAAAAAAAAGATAAAATCTGAAGGTTATACTGTACCAATATTTTAATCTATTATTGATGACAATAAAATGCCAGCATTTTTCTGTGAGAGTCAAAAAGCATTAAAAAGAATCAACAGGTAACAGAAAAAATAAGACTGGAAACAAAGAAAGCAGAAGTAGTACAGGTGAGCAGTTACAAAACTCAGAAATATTAACAGTAATAGACGAGAGAGATGGTGGTTGGAGGGAGCACAGAGAGGCAAACATGAGATGGGAATCAAAAATGAGGATGTAATACCAACAGCTTTGTGATATTTGGACAGAAAACGAGAGGGGGAGGGGAGCAGCAACCACTCACACCTCATAACTGAAGTTCTAGAAAATTAATAATATCCTAGGGTGATTAGCTCATCACTGAGAAACACATATATAAGATTTAGAGCAAAATTGATGGTATTGTACAAAACCACACACCTTACATTTCTGTTTATCACCGCCACCCCCCCAAAAAAAAACTAAGAGCAGAAGGATACAAATGTTGTATTAACTTTAAAAGAAAACAGATGTCTAGGGAGGAGATAAAAGTATTCACGGGTTTGTAGGTCTACCTTTGGAACACAGACCATAGTGGGTAGTTGACTAAAATTTTTTACAGATTCTGGATTATCTAGTAATATGGAATATAACATATCTATGTAATAAGATTTCCCAGTTTGGAAGTTGCTGTAAAATACAGGGAGCTCAACCTGATGTTCTGTGATGACCGAGAGGGGTGGGTGGTGGTGGAGGGAGTGGGAGGGAGGCTGAAGAAGAAGGGGATATATGTATACATATAGCTAATTATACAGGACGATCCCCTGGAGGAGGGCACGGCAACCCACTCCAGTACTCTTGCCTGGAGAATCCCATGGACAGAGGAGCCTGGTGGGCTACAGTCCACAGGGTTGCACAGAGTCAGACATGACTGAGCGACTTAGGGCACACACGCAGTTGATTCACGTTGTATGGCAGAAACCAACACAACACTGTAAAGCAATTACACTTCAATCAAACATTTAAAAATAAAAGAATCCCCAGTTCTATGGTTCTATAGTAAGAGGTACTCAATAGTACAACCTGAATATTCCCTTATATCTGCTTCCTGATGCTGTTTTTTTCCATTATTTTTCCGGGAGTGCTTCACCTCTATCCACTAGATTCTCCCCTTGGTGGCTATAACTTCAGTTTCACTCTAGCACCCCCCACACAATTAGTCATTGCTACTGTTTTTAAGTATGAAAGCTTGATATACCTACATTTACCAATTTCTTGCTTGACTTCCTTGTTTCTTGCATAATATTCCCTTATTCTAAATTTGGTTTTATGTTACTAAAGTATACCTTGTAAAAAAGTCTCTGACTAGTAATTTAGTCCTGTTTCTTTCTGTTCAGGAATTTTGTGCATCTTTTTTCTTAGAATTTAAGTTTGTCAAAAGTTCTGTAATATCTTCAGTTATTATCTCTCAAACTATTGCTGCTTCCCTAATCTCTAGTGATTCCTCTGAGAACTACAATTGGAATTTGTCTTTCATGTCTCTTTTCTTCGTTTTTATCCCTATTTTTTATAACTCTGTCCCTTTGGGCTACATTCTATGTAATTTCTTCAGATCTATCTTCTAAATGAGCAATTCTCTCTTTAGTTGTGCATACTGCATTCAGTGAGGTATCCTCTCCCAGCCATATCTATATGGCTATACTAAAGTAGGAAATGGCAACCCACTCCAGTTTTCATGCCTGGAAAATTCCATGGGCAGAGGAGTCTGGTAGGCTATAGTCCATGGAGTTGCAAAGAGTCAGACACGACTGAGCACAAACACACACATATGTATAAACCATACATATATAAACTATACACACACACATACATATACACACATATATAAACTATACATACATATAGTTTTTTATTCTATTTATGCTAATTTTATCTTATTTTTCTTTGTTATCAAATCTATACTTATCCTCCATAGGTATCTAATTCCTTCTTTATTCTCTTCGCCATTTAAAAATATTTCATACTAAGAATATCATTTTAGAATAGTCTCTAAGGTACTCATCTGTTGCATCAACTGATCCCCTTCAGTCCGAAAGATGGGTCCATGGAGGCGAAGAATGACACTTGGGAGAAAACTGCTTTTAAAGTACTTTTTTTTCATATTTTTATAATCTTTAGTGATTCTCAATATGAAAAGGCTGCTGAAGGGGAAGGAGAGGCAGAGCTTCCCAGGGCCCTATTGAAACTCCACAATACCTTAGACACTGAGATATATTTCTATATGCACCTGACCCCTCCTCACCCACTCTGAGAATCACTGCAGTATTCATCCTGTTTTATTACCAGGAACGCATTACCTCCCCAAGGTGTGATGGGCTATGGAAAAAAACAACAACAACAACTGTTTTAATCATCTGAAATTTATCTCTTCAACATAAAAAACAGAAGTGATTTTTTTCCTCCCAAATTGCCTGCTAAATTTCCTACATTGTGTATTAAACATATTTCCTTCTTAATTTGTATTTGAAGGCTGACACACTGAAATACCACATACAGTTAATTCTATATCTGGGCTCTGTATTCAGGTCTTTCTATTTAGTTTCTAATCGTGTACCGGTATCACACTGCTTTATGTCTGTTGTGCTATCTTTATAGCTTATAATAGAATTGTTTTTTAAAAACACTACAATGTTTTCACATCTTGTAGAGATTTCTAAAATTGTTCTACAGCATTCCAAAGGAGGGGGGGGGAGTTAAGATCTTGATTATGTACAAATTATTTTGTAAAAATTAACATGTTAAACTTATTTAATCTTTCTACTTAAATATAATCTTTCTTATTAATTAATGAAATGACTTTTTAGCTCTGGACAACTTTTTAAAAAATCTATCTCAATAAAATTGATTTCTTAGAATTTTATACTTTCATGAAGCATGAAATTATCCCTTCTTCATATCTGCTAGTGATAAACAAATACAGTTGATTTCTCCATGATTTTATTCTACATGGCCAAATTACAAATTTTTGTATTAATACTACAGTTTCTTCAATTCTCTAGGATTTTCTAGGTATACATATGTGTATGCTAAGTCACTTCAGTCATGTCCTACTCTTGCGACCTTATGGACTCTAGTCTGCCAGGCTCCTCTGTCCCTGGGATTCTCTAGGCAAGAATACTGGAGCAGGTTGCCATGTTCCCCTCCAGGGAATCTTCCCAACCCAGGGATCAAACCTGCATCTCTTATATCTTCTGCATTGGCAGGCAAGTTCTTTACCACTAGTACCACCTAGGAAGCCCAGGTATACATATGGTTATCTCCATATTTGAAGAGATGATAAATATATTATCTTATTTTATTAGCCAGAACTTCCAAAACATTATCAAAACTGCAGTATTGTCCATCAACCCTTCTTTCCTTTCTTTTTACTCATTAACTCAACATTGGCATCAAAGAAAATCACTTGAGACATTGAGATAAATAAGAATCCTTGTCTGTGTTAGCTTTTAAGGAAGTGCAACCTCAAAAATGACAGAATGATCTCAGCTGTTTCCAAGGCAAACTATTTAATATCATCATTTTAATCCAAGTCTATGCCCCGAGCAGTAATGCCAAAGAAGCTGAAGTCGAACGCTTCTATGAAGACCTACAAGACCTTCTAGAACTAACACCAAAACAAGATGTCCTTTTCATCATAGGCAATTGGAATACAAAAGGAGAAAGTTAACTCAGAGATAGCTTAGAGTTAACAGGCAACTTTGGCGTTAGGGTACAAGATGAAGCAGGGCAAAGGCTAACAGAATTTTGTCAAGGGAACACACTAGTTATAGCAAACACCCTTTTCCAACAACACAAGAGATGACTCTACACATGGACATCACCAGATGGTCAATACCAAAATCAGACTGATTAAATTCTTTGCAGCCGAAGATGGAGAAGCTCTATGCTGTCAGCAAAAACAAGACCTGGAGCTGACTATGGCTCCAATCACCAGCTCGTTATTGCAAAATTCAGGCTTAAACTGGAGAAAAGTAGGGAAAACCACTAGGCCATTCAAGTATGACCTAAGTCAAATCCATTATGATTATATAGTGGAGGTGATGATTCAAGGGATTAGATCTGGTAAACAGACTGCCTGAAGAACTATGGACAGAAGTTCGTAACACTGTACAAGAAGCGGTGACCAAAATCATCCTAAAGAAGAACTACACAAAAAGGTCTTAATGACCTGGACAACCAAGGTGGTGTGATCACTCACCTATAGCCAGACATCTGGAGTGTAGACTCTACACATGGACATCACCAGATGGTCAATACCAAAATCAGACTGATTAAATTCTTTGCAGCCGAAGATGGAGAAGCTCTATGCTGTCAGCAAAAACAAGACCTGGAGCTGACTATGGCTCCAATCACCAGCTCGTTATTGCAAAATTCAGGCTTAAACTGGAGAAAAGTAGGGAAAACCACTAGGCCATTCAAGTATGACCTAAGTCAAATCCATTATGATTATATAGTGGAGGTGATGATTCAAGGGATTAGATCTGGTAAACAGACTGCCTGAAGAACTATGGACAGAAGTTCGTAACACTGTACAAGAAGCGGTGACCAAAATCATCCTAAAGAAGAACTACACAAAAAGGTCTTAATGACCTGGACAACCAAGGTGGTGTGATCACTCACCTATAGCCAGACATCTGGAGTGTGAAATCATGTGGGTCTTAGGTAGTGTTTGTACAATCAAAGCTAACAGAGGTGATGGATTCCAGCTGAGCTAGTTCAAATCCCAAAAGATGATCCTGTTAAAGTGCTACACTCAATATGCCAGCAAATTTGGAAAATTCAGCAGTGGCCACAGGACTGGAAAAGGTCAGTTTTCATTCCAGTCCCAAAGAAAGGCAATGCCAAAAAACGTTCAAACTACTGTACAGTTGCACTCATTTCACATCTGGTAAGGTTATGCTCAAAATCCTTCAAGCAGTTTCAATAGTATGTGAACCAAAAACTTCAACATGTACAAGCTGGATTTAGAAAAGGCAGAAGAACCAGAGATCAAAATGCCAACATTTGTCAGCTCATAGAGAAAGCAAGGGAATTCTAGAAAAACATTTATGTTTACCTCATTGACCATGTTAAAGCCTGTGACTATGTGGATCACAACAAACTGAAAAATTCATAAACAGATGGATATTCCAAACCACTTTACCCATCTCCTGAGAAACTTGTATGCACGTCAAGAAGCAATAGTTAGAACTGAATATGGAACAACAGACTGGTTCAAAATAGAGAAAGGAGTACGACAAGGCTGTATATTGTCCCCTACTTATTTAACTTATATGCAGAGTACATTATGCGAAATACTGAGCTGGATGAATCACAAGTTGGAATCAAGATTGTCAGGAGAAGTATCAACAACCTCAGTTCAGTTCAGTCTCTCAGTAGTGTCTGATTCTGCAACCCCAGGGACTGTAGCATACCAGGCCTCCCTGTCCATCACCAACTACTGAAGCTTACTCAAATTCATGTCCATTGAGTAGGTGATGCCATCCAACCATCTCATCCTCTGTTGCCCCCTTTTCCTCCTGCCTCCAATCTTTCCCAGCATCAAGGTATTTTTAAATGAATCAGTTCTCTGCATCAGCTGGCCAAAACATTGGAGTTCCAGCTTCAGCATCAGTCCTTCCAAAGAATATTCAAGACTGATTTCCTTTAGGATGGACTGGTTGGATCTCCTTGCAGTCCAAGGGACTCTCAAGAGACTTCTCCAACATCACAGTTCAAAAGCATCAATCAACAACCTCAGATATGCATGTAATACCAATCTATTGACAGAAAGTAATGAGGAACTAAAGACTCTCTTGATGAAGGTGAAACAGGAGAGTGAAAAAGCTGGCTTAAAACTCAATATTCAAAAAACTAAGATCATGGCATCTAATCCCATCACTTCACAGCAAACAGAGGGGAAAATGTGGAAGCTGTTACAGATTTTCTTTTCTTGGGCACCAAAATCACTGAAGATGGTGACTGCAACCATGAAATTAAAAGATACTTGTTCCCTGAAGGAAAGCTATGACAAACCTAGATAGTGTAATGAAAAGCAGAGACATCACTTTGCTGACAGTGGCCCATAGTCAAAGTTATGGTTTTTCCAATAGTCATGTACAGATGTGAAATCTGGACCACAAAGAAAGCTGAGCGCTGAAGAATTGATGCTTTTGAGATGATTTTGAACTGTGGTGCTGAGAAGACTCCTAAAGAGTCCCCTGGACAGCAAAGAGATCAAAACAGTCAATTCTAAAGGAAATCAACCCTGAATATTCACTGGAAGGACTGATGCTGAAGCTGCAACTCCAATATTTTGACCACCTGATAAGAAGAGCCGACTCACTGGAAAAGACCCTAAGGCTGGGAAAGACTGAGGCAAAAGGAGAAGGGGGCAGCAGAGAGATGGTTAGACAGCACCACCAACTCAATGGACATGAATTTGAGCATACTCCAGGAGATAGTGGGGGACAGGGAAGCCTAGTGTGCTGCAGTTATGGGGTTGCAGAGTCAGACATGACTTACCAACTGAACAAGAACAACAAAATAGCATATTAGCAAGATTCTTCAACAAAATAACCCACACTAAAATGTAAAAAGGTCCAGCACTCAACCTGGAAAATTCATCCACTTAGAATATCTCATGAAGAACTTCACTGCATGAAATTCAAGACTTTCATTCAAGATGCCAGGGAAAAGACCAAGCTATAAAACTGGGAATAAAAGAGCTAATTTAAAGCTAAATTAATTGAGTGGTGTAGTAGCCAGAAACAGTGCTCCCATTATGTTTGACTGAATTCAAATAAGATTCTCTTTAAAGGATTCATTAATTTAAATTACAAATATATTTATATACAGTATTATAAGAAAATGACTTACAATAGTATTTATTACTGGGGTTAAAATTAAAAGCATAAATTTATATTGGATTTGATCTTCCAGTTAAGTATGATATTATGGAGAAGACTGATTTAAATTAATTTGCAGTGTAGGAACCTAAATATTAGGATCATTAAACAAACACAATATTAAGTAATCACTAAGAAAATCAATTCTACTGAATGATGACAGTGGAAATGAGGATTGTCTTTTTTTCCAATGCTTATGTAACAATTTAAAATTACCTGATTTTTAACAATGGTTCTACTCTTAAAATATGATGAAACAGGATATTCAGGAATTCTTCAGGATCTGGGAGAAGATAAAAAAATCAAATAAATCACAGACAAAATTTGTAAACCATTCTATTTTTATTTTAAACAGTCATATTCCTATAAAGAATTCAATTTCATAATCAATATTATTTCAATTAAAAGAATAGTTCTCAAGTTTTCCTAACAAAAAAACCACAAAGGATATTTAAATGTTATGAGAAAGTATTATGTGCCAAGTTTGTTATAACTTTATTGCATTTTAAATAATAATTCATATATAGGAAAATAATTTTAATTTGGGGGGGAGAACTTAACCTTAAGTACAACCTTATTTTTTCAGTTGTTTAAATAATTATCAAGACTGTAAATATTATAGTTGGTTACAATATACTATTAGCACATTCAAAGTCAGGAGTTGAACCTCTGAGGAAATTCATTAGCTAATGAAGAGATTAAACACTGTCTCTGATCATAATCTTAAATCCTAATCAGTCATTTGTAACTCACCTAATAACAAGGAAAGCTAAATGGGAATTGTGGGTAATTCAGCACAACTCTTCACCACAGTAAAGAAAACAACTCCGAGTATCATTGCTGGATGGAAACTCTCCTTATGTGTTCATAATACACTAAAACCAGTCAGCTTCTTAAAGGGATTCATTATTTCACATATCATTCATTTTAGAAGAAAGAAAGTATTCATAAAAAGGGAAGAAAATTGTACATCACAATGAAAAAATTATATTTTAAAATAAAACCCCCAAAACTACATAGATATAAAATTTCAGCCAATAATTTACCATTTATGCCTTTAAGTTATTTTTAAAGCAAATCCTATAAATTAAAAGTCACCTTTTTCTTCAGAGGTAAATCCTGATGCAGCCTCAACTTTTTCAAGTATCTTCCTCAGTTTCATAATCTTTGTTGCACATACATATCCATATCTGTTAGCAAAAAACTATTAATTCTAGCATACATATTAAATTAATATAACTTTACTGAAGTATATAGTTGGTTTACAATGAGCATAACACATTTTAATAATCATGTATTTCTTACATAAATCTAGTGTCATAAATCAATATGCTTATAAGTATTTTTTCATATACAATTATAAGCTTCTTCTTGAGGTTTAAAAATTTTGATATAACTATTATACAGTAATAAAAGAAAAATATCCATATCTGTTAGCAAAAAACTATTAATTCTAGCATACATATTAAATTAATATAACTTTACTGAAGTATATAGTTGGTTTACAATGAGCATAACACATTTTAATAATCATGTATTTCTTACATAAATCTAGTGTCATAAATCAATATGCTTATAAGTATTTTTTCATATACAATTATAAGCTTCTTCTTGAGGTTTAAAAATTTTGATATAACTATTATACAGTAATAAAAGAAAAAAATAATTTTAATTTATGATGACTATTTTCTCTATGTCCTTAAGGGATTAAAACATTTACTTTACAAAATAGAATATACAATTTTGAGAGAAAGTCCTTTTAATACTAAAGGATGAAATAGCTACCAAGGGAAATGGAAAAAGGCAGTCATAAGAAAGTGAAATTCTAAAATCTGCAGTCAAACCAATTATCATAATTACATTTTCTCTCATCTTTGTCTGAATACAGGAGACTCAATCTTTGACAAAATTCTAATTCTAAAAATGGCTTCAGAAGACACCTTAGAGGCCACCATGGGCTTAATAAAGGCAAGTCAGTACCAGATAATCTTATAACCATTTTTCCTATCTACTATTTACTCACTTATTAGCCCTTTGCAGCCAACATATATTGAACACCTACCACTTACACAGTAATCTAACCTTTTGGTCACCAAGAATAAAAAAATGAGTAAGGTAAAAAAAACAGGGTATCTGCCTGTGAGAAGCTTGAAATGGAGAAGGCACAGGTTCAGTCCCATGTAAAACTAGTCAGCTATAACCTAGATATGACTGCTGTAGACAAAAAGAATCTTGATCAAAACAGGGCATTTGACAAGTTTCTTGCTGTAGACAAGGTGACAAAGTCTGATTAACCATGATTCTTAACGGGTTAGACAACAATATTCGAAGAATGTTTATTAATGAATTTATGGTGTTTTAGTGAGCAACTGAACTGAACTGAGAAGGAAATAAGGAAGTGGTCACATGCCTTAGTTTTGGATTTAATCTGTCTTGTTCTAGTATCAATCACTGGGGGGAGGAATAGATAGCATTTTAAAAATTTGTATTTATACAAATATAATATAAAATAATTGGTATAAAAATCAAGACTCATAATTATCTTAAGTGAAAACTATAGTTTTTTCATCATAATAGAATTTAAGGTAAACAAAAGATACAAGTGGAAAAATTATCTACCTATAAATACACTTTCCTAGTCATGTTACATAATAGGTCTTTCTGAATGCTCATTATATCTCAGTGTTCTGCATTTTGCAATCTTACATCAAGATATTTATTAATTTCCACTGTTAAGAAAAATATGTCACAAATTTAAGTTTAGCTTAATATGAACTTTACATAGCTTTCTCTCTGTGCTCCTGAAAGAACGGATTTATTTTGTGATCTACAGCCCTGACTCTTCATAGTTTAAATTTTATAATGTGACATCATCCCACATTCCTCCTACCACTTTCAAAAGCTCTTACTAGACGTCTTGTACTTCTACCACTACAAATTGCTCTCTATGGCCAAAGAAAGACATATTTTAAATTCTTAAACTAGGAAATGACCAAAATCATCACCTTTTTAAGGGAGGTGGAGGGAGACCCAAATATCTTCCTTTCACCAAGATATGTCAGTAAAATATATCTCATCTGTTTCTAATACAAAACTATTAAATATTCACTACTGCATAAATAAAAAAATTTCCCTTGCTGCTATTCATTCAGGTAAAATTAAGTTTAAGAAGCCAGATCATACCAAACAGGCTAATAAGCATGATTGTGCTCAGTCGCTCAGTCGTGTCTGACTCTGTGCACTCCCATGGACTATAGCCCACCAGGCTCCTCTGTCAGTGGAGATTCTCCAGACAGGAATACTGGAGTAGGTTGCCATGCCCTCCTTCAGGGGACCTTCCCAACCCAGAGATCAAATCCAGGTCTCCTGCACTGCAGGAGGATTCTTTACCATCTGAGCCACCAGGAAAGCCCATGAATATTGGAATGGGAAGCCTATCCCTTCAGGGTATCTTCCCAACCCAGGAATCGAACCGGGGTCTCCTACAATGCAGATAGATTCTTCACCAGCTGAGCTATCAGGGAACTTTTTAGGAATTGCGTTGGAAAAGGTGAAGTCCCAAGTACCTTATATCAGCTTTTCTGAGTGTATGCTACCAAATGGTTTCAACACTTCATGGCATGCCCTATGTGCCACACTTTGGTCAGATGTTAAAGAAGTATAGTACAAGGGCCAAAAGGGTTTTTTTTAAGTTAATATTTCACCAAGAGAAGTAATTCTCTCCCATTTCTCATTAAATGAAAGCAGAGAATAAGTTAATTACTGTACCAAGAAGCAGCCAATAAGACACCATCTAAAGGGAAAAATAACTACATATCTTCTACTTACATTCTCAGAGGATTAACGATTTCTGTCCTCAGGAGTTCTTGAGTTTCACTATAGTATTCTACGTCATTCTTTTCTTTAGGTCTAAGTAACACAGTATCCAGAACAGAACTAAAAGCAAATAAGCTGCAAAATAAAAAAGAATACTTTCCCTCATCCTGGAAGTATACTCATTTTTGAGAAACACATACTAAAAAGAATATGAAGAGAAAAAATCACGAGAGAGAACACATAACATACAAATCAGTGTTTTTCATTAATACAGGCAACCAAAACCCCTGTCAGGTTTCCTATGGCTCACTCATTAGGGCCTAGAAATCCCCCCATGATAAGGAGAACACTAACGTCAAGAAGGTAAACTATAGTGCATCCCTGGGGGTCCAGTAGTTAAGGACCCACCTTGCAGTGCAGGGATGCTGGTCTGACCCGTGGTCTAGGAGGATCCCATATGTGGTGGGATAACTAAGCCACTCTGCCACAACTCTTGAGCCTGTACTCTAGAGCCCTCAAGCCAACGCCGCTGAGCACACACACTGCAACTACAGAAGCCTGTGCCCCTAGAGTCTGCGCTCCACAAGAGAAGCCACCACAATGAGAAACCCATGCACTGCAATGAGCCCCTGCGTGTCACAGCTAGAGAAAGCCTGCATGCAGCAACAAAGACCCACTACAGCCAAAATGTAAAGTAAATAAATATGTCTTTAAAAAGAAATACTGCCGCAAAAACTGAAAGAAAGCCTACAGATCTGAGTTAACAAACAGACAACAGAGAAGGAAGTCTGGAAACTAATCTCCCAAGGTAAAAACATTGCCAATATGCAACCCATTCTAGATATTATACTTCTTTCTCGTCACACCCTCTTGCAGAGACCTAAATTACTTTAAATGTCAAAATCAATTGGAACTAACAGCAGTTACATGCTAACATCAAAGAAAAAAGAAAATCTGGCTAACACAGAGTTTTATCAGGAAATCTGAAGAATATTACATCAATTCTTGCTTTTGTCAACACTTCAGAGAGACTGAAAATATTCTGCCCCCAAAATGGCCCTCCACTTTTATTCTTCTTCTTGCCTTTGAAATTTTAACATCTTATTAACTTCCTACTTCTTACAACATGGCTGTACCAAGCTGGCAGGTTATGCTCAATTTAACTAGCAGTGTATTTGGTTCGATCTTCAGAGCATAAAAATTTTTGCCATGTTAAATTGTTTAACTTTGGAATAAACTACATATACAAGGGCAACTGCTTCTACTGAAAATAATTCTTTAAAGCAGATTTATGATTGCCTCTACCTAGTAAAACAAACCCAAATCAGTCAATGACATGGCAAGTCCTGTTATTTGATTTGTGCACAAAGATCCTGTACTTACTCTCTTGCTTTCCCACATACACTCACTATCTGTTCCACCTGTAACACCACCATTTCCTCTTATCCATCATTCAATGCATGACTTCTTGTACTCATTTTTTGGATACAGGCACATAAGACAATGCTCAGTAGTTTCCCAGGAGCATATCAGTTCAGTTCGGTTCAGTCACTCAGTCGTGTCCGACTCTTCGCGACCCCATGAATCGCAGCACGCCAGGCCTCCCTGTCCATCACCATCTCCCAGAGTTCACTCAAACTCACATCCATCGAGTCGGTGATGCCATCCAGCCATCTCATCCTCTGTCGTCCCCTTTTCCTCCTGCCCCCAATCCCTCCCAGCATCAGAGTCTTTTCCAATGACTCAACTCTTCGCATGAGGTGGCCAAAGTACTAGAGTTTCGGCTTTAGCATCATTCCTTCCAAAGAACACCCAGGGCTGATCTCCTTCTCCCTTTCCTTCCTGAACCCGAGCCCCCAGTTTCTCCACTCAGAGCCAGTTGGCAGTTCCTCCATCTCTCTCCCTTCTACCTCCCACTCTCACACACACACATACCTGCCCCCATGGCATTATATTCCTAGTGCATTAATTTTAAACTCACCAGAATAAGGTGGAGTCTAAGTAACAAGAATTGTAATGACCCTGGATACCTTTCTTCTTTCCAATCATTATCTCTAAACCTTCTTTTTCCATTTTTGGTGGAGTATTTTCTTCTACTACTTCACTTAAGTACCCTCCAAATGCTGCAAAGATAAAAATGAAAACAACTCTTTGAAGCTAATCTAGTATATATTCCCATACATATTTCCTCACTTAAAAATATCTTTTTGTATTTTGACACACAATTTATTACCCAATTTAAAACTAAGTTAAAGGTAGGTTTTGGTTAATCGTTATTCAGCCTGGCTTATAAAAAATGCTAACATTCATTTTCAACCTTACTTCTTCCACAATTTAAAAAACACTTTAGTATCGAGCAATGTAAAAAAGCATCTTTGCCAAGCAAACTATTTTGTTCCCCAAATATTTTGTCTGAAGATGTTTAATTTTCCAAGTTGGAAAAGAAAACAAAAAGTTTTAAAGCACTATTTCTACTGTAGGAAAACATGTTTTTCATAAAAATAATTTTCCTATTTTTACCTGTTTAACCCTCAAGATGCTTCACCATGACAATACAAAACTGGAAAGGGTCAGTATCAGGAAACTGCCACCTACTATAAGTGATGAGAGGATCAGCCCTTCATCAAGCAATTAAAACTACTTCTTCTAATAATGCTGACTTCTTGATAAGATATGATTATTGAGGTACTTAGACAATACACTGAGAAGAAAGTCATTCTTGATAAGATATGCTGACTAATGTACTTGAACAATACAAAGAGATGAAAATTAGTGCCATACAAAAAAGGCCACATTTCCATCTCTACCTCCTGAGTTGTTGAAAATTAAATGTTGTTGAAAATTAAATGTCTATAAGAAACAGAAAGGGAAAAATAAATCCCACTATTTCTCAATTTTTAAGGTCTCAAGCACAGTTTCCTGGCTATTACTTTTTCTTAAATGGCCCCTTGCAAAAAAGCAAAATGGCTATCTGGGGAGGCCTTACAAATAGCTGTGAAAAGAAGAGAGGCAAAAAGCAAAGGAGAAAAGGAAAGATATAAGCATCTGAATGCAGAGTTCCAAAGAACTGCAAGAAGAGATAAGAAAGCCTTCTTCAGTGATCAATGCAAAGAAACAGAGGAAAACAACAGAATGGGAAAGACCAGAGATCTCTTCAAGAAAATTAGAGATACCAAGGGAACATTTCATGCCAAGATGGGCTCGATAAAGGACAGAAATGGTATGGACCTAACAGAAGCAGAAGATATTAAGAAGAGGTGGCAAGAATACACAGAAGAACTGTACAAAAAAGATCTTCATGACCCAGATAATCATGATGATGTGATCACTAACCTAGAGCCAGACATCTTGGAATGTGAAGTCAAGTGGGCCTTAGAAAGCATCACTACGAACAAAGCTAGTGGAGGTGATGGAATTCCAATTGAGCTGTTTCAAATCCTGAAAAATGATGCTGTGAAAGTGCTGCACTCAATATGCCAGCAAATTTGGAAAACTCAGCAGTGGCCACAGGACTGGAAAAGGTCAGTTTTCATTCAATCCCAANTGTGTGTGTGTGTGTGTGTGTGTGTGTGTGTATGCTTGCTCAGTTTTTCTTCTATCTGCAACTTCTACCACGTGATATTTTGAAATAAAATAATGAATGCTGAGAAAATCATATAGTCAAGAAAAGGCTATGTGTTGCATTATTTAACCTAGAATAGGCATATCTTTTTCTTGACAATAGAAAGTTCATTCCCCTCTTTCATTGTGAAAATTCTTTCCCTAATTTTGACCCACAGTAAGCTTTGTGTAGAAACTGTTAACCTGTAGTTTTTTGTTTTCACTAGGCACATAATTCTACTACAATTTACAGCCTCCCATGTGGTTACAAAGGCCAAAGCAGCGTGAGTGAAGCAGAGGCACACTGATCTTCTTCAGGCTGAGCCCATAAAAGCATTGGTGCAATGCTCCTATTCTTCTTCCCTCATACTCTGGCCAAATGCACAGCATCAGTAGAGGACTCCAAGCCTGATGCCAGGGCCACTAGAGGAAAAGAATCTGTTTCTGCTTGGAGTGAAGCCCCTCATCCTTCACACCCCTCAACCTGCACAGGACAACAAGGTGTGTAGGCAACCCAACACATCTTGGTGATTGAGATTGGGCATTTTTTATTATAATCCTCAGTCTACTTTAATTAACAAAATCTCTAAAACAGAATGCAGTATGGCTTCCTACTAGGGAATAAATCAGAAACAATAAATCACTGATGGATAGATTTCCTCAGTGGCAGTAGATAGTAAAGTTTGGATGACTGAGCAAGATGTTTTATTCCACTTTACCATGAAAGTTGCCTACAGTTTTAGTGAGTAATGTTACAATACTTTTTAAGGCTCTTGAGTTTTAGTTCCAAGCAAGGCGCTCCGTTCCATGTGAAGCACTCTAATGCGACCATCTTGAATGGCTTGTCTGGAGATTGTGAAACATGACCCTAGTGGAAAGTGGCAAGTGAAAACAGTGATGGTCCCTTCCATGAACCAGCATACTGACTCATAGAGATATTTCAGATCTGGTCAAATATTGACACAATATTACTGTAACATGTATTTTCTTTTCCACATTTATTGTGTGAAAGTTGCTCAGTTGTGTCCAACTTTGCAACCCATGAACTATACACTCCATGGAATTCTCCAAGCCAGAGTACTGGAGTGGGTAGCCTTTCCTTCTCCAGGGGATCTTCCCAAACCAAGGATTGAACCCCGGACTCCCACATTGCAGGCAGATTCTTTACCAGCTGAGCCACCAGGGAAGCCCAAGAGTACTAGAGTGGGTAGCTATCCCTTCTCTGGAGGATCTTCCCGATCCATGAATTGAACTGGGGTCTCCTGCATTGCAGGCAGATTCTTTATCAACTGAGCTATCAGGGAAGCCTTTGCAATACATCTTTGAGTTGCATAAGGGTTCATAGACTTTCATTTGTGTCTTTAACTAAAAAGAATGATTAAATAGTAGGGAAGACTAAACTCAAAATCACAAAGGCATTTCCTTTCTTCAGAGAGAGCTTCTAGACAGGAGAGGTGGATTTATTTGCCCTTGCACTACAGTCCAAGAAATGAGAAGAATGACCAAGATATCAACTCTCTGGATGTGTGAATCCTTTGTGCTGCTCTGCTCTGTTGGGATGTTCCTCCTTGCTTTTTAATCCTGGGTCCCATTTCTCCTTGGCGTGGGCCCGGGGACATTCTCTACAGACGGCCCTTGACACTGGAAATTCTTCCTTTTGGTTGATCAAAGCTGGTACGGCCTGACCCCACCCCAGGAAATGGTGGCAGACGCATCTGTTCAGTCTGGCTTTCTGCCAACAGGGGATTTACTCTCGGGTGAGAGAGGGAGAGGGGACTTTAATGTCAGGAGGGGATTTATTGTTGGCTAATGGGGTGTGGTGAGTGTGAAGGGTGGGAACCACTTCAGCTCCTTGGCTGGACTGTCTGACTTTTTGTGCAGCAGGGTTTAATCTTTGTATGGGGGTTCCAAGACTTTTGTGAAGGGCAAGTTGCTGAACTGGTGAACTTTAATGGTAAACTGAAAAACTTTGAGGGGAGTAAAGTATATATATATTTGTGAAAAACAAGAAGATAAAAGTGAAAGCTTGCTGACTACATACAGTAAGATACTGTTTAGCATCAGACAACTGAAGATGCAATTCTGAATTCTGATAATCCTCACTACTTAGCTAGCACTGCCTCACAGACCAGGGGAAGAAAGGAAGTAGGGCCCAGATCCACTCTGTGTTCTGAAATTCTGGCTTTCACTGCAGGGAAGCCACCAGACTCTTCACATTTCTTTGTCATCTTATCAGCAATCATCATAGCACTAGAATTTTATGTTGAATTGTGAAAAACACTTTCTATTTTGTGAAATGATTACATGATGAGGGAGTGGGGCCACAGCATTATATTATACTGTTTCTGGACCATTTAATGCCTGGAGGACTGAGGTTGCCTGATGAAACAATGCTAGAATACGGTCCTGATCACAGCATTTTGTCAATGAGTCAGTACAGGAATAGGAAATAAATGCTGTGGGGTCTGAGTTTGATTTTAGAAATTGAGAGAAAGTCACTATTTTGTATTCTAAGAAACCCTTTACTTTTCTTACCTCTATATTGTTTTCTAAGATGCCAAGGCCAGAGAGTTTGCCTAGATCAGAACCATCTGCCCCATCATTGATTTTATCTAGCTTATATGTCAACTTTTCAGTCATATGATGATGTTTATACAAAAGAAATACAAGTTATGGTCCCTGCTCGCCATATAGCAGAAGTTCCTTTCTGAAGTCTAGGTCTAAGAGCCCAANTGTCAGACTTTTATTTTGGGGGGCTCCAGAATCATTGCAGATGGTGACTGCAGCCATGAAATTAAAAGACGCTTACTCCTTGGAAGAAAAGTTATGACCAACCTAGACAGTATATTCAAAAGCAGAGACATTACTTTACCGCCTAAGGTCCGTCTAGTCAAGGCTATGGTTTTTCCTGTGGTCATGTACGGATGTGAGAGTTGGACTGTGAAGAAGGCTGAGCGCCAAAGAATTGATGCTTTTGAACTGTGGTGTTGGAGAAGACTCTTGAGAGCCCCTTGGACTGCAAGGAGATCCAACCAGTCCATTCTGAAGGAGATCAACCCTGGGATTTCTTTGGAAGGACTGATGCTAAAGCTGAAACTCCAGTACTTTGGCCACCTCATGAGTCACTGGAGAAGACTCTGATGCTGGGAGGGATTGGGGGCAGGAGGAGAAGGGGACGACCGAGGATGAGATGGCTGGATGGCATCACGGACTCGATGGATATGAGTCTGAGTGAACTCCGGGAGATGGTGATGAACAGGGAGGCCTGGCGTGCTGCGATTCATGGGGTCCAAAGAGTCGGACACGACTGAGCGAATGAACTGAACTGAGAATAAATGTAACTTTCTTATAGACCAAATAATCTTTTTTTTTTTCTGATTTAAAAGCCTGATGAATACTGGCAAGAAAGAAAGAAACACTACCATCTACTGCAGAATGACATGAGATTAGAACTAGAGTCATTTCAGATTGGTAAATAAATGAAAGGCAGGCAAATACCTAAAGAATTACAGCGTTCGATCTGATTGGAAACTGGCTGCAGGGACGCAAACCTCGAGTCGGGTCTGCAGCTCTTCAGTTTAACAAACAGCGCCTTCTTCAGGGCACAGGTGAAATAGCGAGTGCCCCTGAATGTTCCATCTGTACAACCCGCACATTCATCTTCCTGGAAAAAAAAAAAAAAAAGGAGCTTAGACATGCATTATTCTGCATCTTGCAAAGACATATACAAAGAACTAAGACTTGTTTACCTTAGGGTTAACTAAGTTAACCTTTCCTTAGAACTCCCTTGTCACACCTGTCCTGAGAACTTCATCAGAAAAAGGGGGTTGACTAATACTAGTGTTTCCGCCCACAACTAACAATTTGAGAAATTAATGCCTTATTCCAGCATAAAATCCTCAATGTATTTCCCTTTGAATACATGCTTAAACCCTCCCTGGTTCACTGACTTTTCTGCACCATTTCCAAAAGCATTAAAACTAGCAGGGAAAGAAGGGCAAACAAAGCTATTTATTTTAACCACTCAAAAAGAAAAATTAGCATTCACTAGCCTGCAAACCAACAAATTAAAAAATAAGAAATATTTTTAAATAAAACCTAAGTTTACTCAAATTCTCTTTCCTGATTATGAAATGTCAAGCAATATTCTAATTTCCAAAATCTTTCCCACAACGATAGATTTCAAAATGTCACTAAAAATGGTGATTAATCTTAAAGTCAATGATATAAACATTGGAACTGATTGCAGAAGGAAGGTTAAGAAAAAAAAGAAAAAGGAAAACTGATAAAAATTTGCTTTCCTTACTGTATTCTGTTTAATATAATGAGCCTAAACACATTAGCCTAAACATCTATTTTCATTCCTTGAACATACATCAAACTAACATCAGGAACAAGAGGATCGCATGCTTAACTGGTGGCAAAGGAAGTCAGGCAATTCATAATAAAATTTTTCTCTAGTGATGGCTTTTTGACAAATAAAATATTTCACCAAAAAAAATATAATAAGGAAAATTCTATACAAAACCCCAGATGGAAAAGAAATATAATTTTTAGGTCAAATTAAATTACCAGTTCCAGTCCAGCTAGTACTTCATTGAGGCCTGGTGGCTGACCAATCCAGCGGATTACCCCATAGAAAGGAGGATTCTCCTTGACCTCAGCCAATGAGCCCACTTCCAGGCCATGTGAATTACCAGAAGATACGGCCAAGGGTGGACTCTCCTGCACAGGGGCATTGTTCAGCTCGCCCATCACAGATTGAACTGACAGAGAGAGTGGACTGTGGCTAATACTTCCATTGGTGTTGGGCATCTTTGTCAGACTAAACGGTAAAGAATGAAATCTGTTCTCGCTGGAGAGTGAGTTCATGGAAGGAGGTTGCAGTGGTGGTGAAGCATGTCCAAAGTCTGGAGGAATCTCTGTAAGCGATTTTGCAGGGTCTTCAGCAACTATAAAAAATTATTCTTAATTAGATAAATGTATTCAAGAATATTAAATATTCCCTACATCTTTAAATGCACATACATAAGTCCAACTGCCCACCAGACCTCTTCTAGTACGATTCTCATAAGCACTGCAAACTTACTGTCTCCAAGTCTGCACTCTTGATTCTCCTTCCCCACCTCCAAATTTTTCTGCCTCAGTGAATGGCTCCCAATTACTCAAATCAAAAAATATAGCATTGATTGGAACTGTATAAGTTACATTCTTTGTCCAAAATACAATCAAGTTATAAAAACTAATATAAAAAAGAGCAAAAAATTTAAGAAAGATGCTTCTAACTAATGAATCAAAGAAGAAATAATAAAGTAAGTTTTTTAAATAAAGGAAAAAAGGAAGAGAAAAAATGAACACTGGTAGAATACAACTAAAGTAATACTTATAAATGAAATGCATAAACTGGGTAGTTTATTTTAGCAAAAAGGTAAGGTAATTTTAATAAACTCAACATAGAACTTAGGAAGTTAGAAAAACAACAGAATAACCTCCCAAAAAGCAGTCAAGGAGAAAGAATAAACACAAAAACAAGAATCAGTGAATTAAAAGACCAAATTCAAAAGCTGCTTCATTAAAATAACTAACGTAATTGCCAAGCAGGCACTGCCAATCAGTGTTGAAAGAACAAACGTCTTAATAAACAATGCTGAGATAATCAATTATCTATATTTTTTAAAAAATTAAATTGAAACTCCTCTGTCATACTCTACACAAAAACCATTTCCAAACGGCTTAAAGACATCAAAGGCAAAACTACAAATTTTGGAAGCGAATAAAGAAGAATGTTCTTTGTGACTTTAGGGTAGAGAAAAATATCTTAAACGTGAGTATACAAAATCATAAAGGAAAAGTCTGACAAGTATGACCACAATAATATTGAGAGCTACTTGTTCACTAAAAAGCATTGTAGCAAGAATAAAAATAAGAGCCACAAATAAGGAGGAAATATTTGTAATCCTTATTTCTGACAAAGGATTAGTATTTGAAAAGGGTCTATAAATCAAGTTTTTAAGAAAGACCAGAAAAAAATTTCTCTTTCCAAGAGAGACTCATAAAGGCAACTCATAGAAAAAGAAACTTAAATCACCAACAAATCAATGAAAAGATTTTTGTCCTCATTAGGAAACACAATAAAAGAAAGTCAAAACCAACATGAGATATCATTTCAAAAGGTAAAGATCTTAGAACATTAACTGTTGGTGAGAATGACAAGTAAATGATACCCTTACACAAAGCTGATGTGAGTGTGAACTGGCATAATTATGCTGGGAAACACTTTGGCATTATTTAGTAAAGGAGAGATGTGCATATTCCATGCACATATAGTAGGAACATGTTCCTACTCCTATGTTCCACTCCTAGGAACATACCTTAGACATGGATAAGAATGTTAATAGCAGAGTTGTTAATAATAGCAAGAAAATAAAATCAATCTAAAAGTCCATCAATGGCTGAACAGATAATTACACTGTGGTATATTTAAATATTTCATAGCAATGAAATGGAATGGAATGATATACAGCAATGAAAATTAATAAATTATAATCACATACTACAACTTGGATGACTCTTAAGAACATAATGTTGAGGAAGACAGTAACACGATATCCATGCAGTCTGATTCCTTGCATATAAAACTCAAAACCATGCAGAATTAACAGCATGCTATTTAGATAGACAAACTCATAAAGAGATCATGAAAATCAAGAGAATGATAAATACTAAATTAAAGATGATGGTACCTCAGAGGAGAGTGCAGGGGGTGATACTAGGAAGAGGTGCCAAGCGGATTTCAAAGGGAATGATAATGTGTTCTTCTTCTTAAAGTGAGTAGTGACTACGAGGGTGTTTACTATACTTAACACTTTAACACATTTAAGATTCTTTACTCATGATGTTTGATCTATTTTAAAGTTATTCTTTTCTTTTCCAAACTCTCAACCCTCCAAGCCCAACACTCAGTTCCATAAAGCAAAGTCTTATTTCTGTCTCCAAAATATATCCCCAATGTGTCCAACACTCTTACCCTCTACCATCATCTCCATAGTCGAGGCCACCATCATCCCTCACACGGCAGCCAGTGTTACCTGGTCTCTCCGCCCTCTACTTGCCAATCTAATTACCACACAACAACTAGTGAGATCTTTTTAAATTTTAAGATCTTACATGATCTTGTGTCATTCCCCTGTTTAAAACCTTCAGTGGCTTTCCAGTATTCTTTCAATAAATACTGAGTTTTTCACCAATACTTATTAGGTTCTAGATGATCTGGCTCCTACCTGCCTCTCCAGATTCATTTCATACTTCTTGCTTATCCTGCTGCAGTCACTCTGGCCTGCCCCTACTTCCTGTTCCCCAGATATAAAAATTTCTCACTTCAGGTTCCTTGCTATTTCCTCTGCCTAGAATGCTCTTCTCAAGCTCTTTCTCTGGTAGGTTCATTCATACCATCCAGATCTCACATAAATATCATTTCCTCAAAGAATCTTTTCCAAACCACCCTCTGGGAGCTGGCTTCCTACCAGCTGCTATCACCTTGTGTGTCTCCTTCACGGCACGTGTCACAGTTGATTATTATCTTATGTGTCTATACATTTATTGTCTATCATACCAACTAGAATATAAGCTGCCTATAACCGGGAACTTTGTTAGTCTTTTCCATGGCTGGATTCACAGCCACTAAGAAAATACTCAGTATTTGCTTTTTTTTTCTTTAAATAAATGAATCGAATGTTGCAGAGAATAGCTTTTAAACTAAGTAAAACAACGATAGAAACAATGTTCTTTTACAACTAAATTATTTCTATTTTCTAATTTAAGGATGCATCATATGCTTTTATTATGCTCATCAAGATTGAAATTCTACATCTGTTTCTGGAACACAGAAACCATTCAATAAATATTTGTTGAACAGATGCACAACAACAACAACAAAAAAAGAATAAACCAGAAGAGAGTGATGTCCTCGAACCAAGGGAAAGTAGGGTTTTTTAAAAGCAGTGTTTAAGGATATCAAGAGAGCAAGAAGTCTTTAAACAATTCAATTGATTCTAGAGATCTTCTACCTTAAACAGATGAAGTGAAGAAAACAAGCTGCTGATACATTTTCTAAATATTGCAATAACCTTTATAGCAGTGTCATTCAAACTGTCTACAATATTTTAATTCAGCACTATCAATAAAGAAAGTTTTATGGTCTATTCATTTTGTTTCCAAAAACTACATATATTGATGAAAGGCTATTTTTTTCTCTGGTAAGTTAAAAGGACAGAATCATTATTTTTAAAAAAACTAAAATTACAGATTACCTTCATCAATGTACCATGAATTTTTTGATTTGGATTGTGGTTGTGAGTCAACAGAAGACCCATTTAAGGTATAAAATAATTCAGATCTGTTTCTAGTTCCAGGGTCTGAGGTAGATCCTATGGAACAAGAAAAGTTTCTTTTAAAAATAAAGCCAATATGATGTGAAAGTTTTTCCATAAGAGAAATTAATATGCATATGGTATCACAATTATAGAACCAACAGATGTATGCAAACACAATATATTTTATTAGTGTCTTCAGCTTTGAAAAATTTGGTAACCATTTCTGCAACATCAAAAAGACTGTTCAGTGCAAGAGACAATATAAGAGTAGACAATATAAAAGAAAAGCCTACCTTAAAAAAACTACTTAAAAAAATCACCTCGTGTACTATGGCTTTTTTCCAAATGTCAAAAATCATCATTCCCGTTTCATCTGACCAATCTCTTCGTTCACAAATTTAACCTTATTCTAAAACAGCTGCCCTCAAAAGTTCTTCAAATGTATATAAATCAATTGCACTTATTAAGTTTAAAAGATTTAAGGTTTAACTATTTTGGAATTGTTAGTCAACAAATCCCTTGCTGGGCTTCTTCATGTCTCTGGAAAAGTGAAGCAGTATTAGTTCTTATGCATTAGACTTATTAAATGTAAGAAAAATTAGTGTAGCTATGTTACAGACAGGGCAAGACATTCCCCTGTCCTAGTACTAAGAGGACATGCTATAGTTAGAGCAGTGGTGTCTTTAGAACCCATATAAATCTGATTTTTTTTTTCAATTTAAGGCAGATAACTCTACACTTCATTCCTATAACTAAAATCTGCTGCAACAAAAGTAGCACACATGTCTTAAAATCTTTAGGCTATTTATATTTAAGTGAAAGCAGCAAGTTGAACTACCTATCTAGATTCATAGGTTAACATAAAAAATACTACAGCCTATGTATTTTATTTAATTCAAAGTCTCTCAGGGTCCAATACCACATAAAATATTTCTTAGAGTACAATTTCTTTTTAATGAACTGAAACCAAGGAAAAAATAAACTTTTCCTAATCTATATCTGGGTTTAGAACAGTTCTTGCCACCTTTTAAATGAGCTGTTTGGCTTATATAACTATCACCTAATAAGTCTATGACCTATGTGGAAGCAAAACAGAAAACAACTAAGAACTCTACATGTACTGTGAGGGAGTTTCTGGGAGAAAGACAAAAATTTTTGCTTAGCAGTTTGGAATTTAACTTGTGCCACTTCTATTAGCAAAGTCCACATAATCTCTAGTATAATTTATCCTATATAACATTACCCATAAAAGATTATTTTGTACAGTGCAACTATAAACTATATATAGGAGCTTCCCTGGTGGCTCAAACAGTAAAGAATCTACCTGCAATGCAGGAGACCGGGGTTTGATCCCTGGGTCAGAAAGATCCCCTGGAGAAGGGAATGTATTCTTGCCTGAAGAATTCCATGCACAGAGAAGCCTGGAGGGCTACAGTCCATAAGGGTTGCAAAGAGTCAGACATGACTAAGTGACTGAGCTACACATAAGCTATATATACAAATGTTGCAAGTAGGAAATCCCAAAAATCAGCTTATATGGACCAAAAAAAAGACACAGGTCCTCACAGGAAATTTTTCATTAATTAAAAAAGGTTGGGAAGTCTTGGCTTAAACAAAACCATCTATAAACTTGTTTAGTACACTACTAAAAATATCTGAAAGAAGAAAATATACATATACATTAAGGAGTAATACTTTTCAACATTTTTTAATCTATGGCAAATCAAAAATCATATAAATAACTAAGAACTGTATTTTATTAACCCATACCTGTAGCCTTTGGTTTATTATGACTGAATGAACCTTTGTCCCCAACACCTCTTGACATAAATGCAAGTTTGGGAGGCCTCCTTTCCTGTGTCACGCTCTCTGAAACAGTAAACATATTTTTAAAAAAAGATAAAAGGAAATTCTTATAAAAGAGAAACAATCAAGCAAATAATGACAGTAATAACAACAATCCCTTTCCAACAAAAAAGTAGCATTTTCATAGTAGTCTTACAAATTCTTTAAGGCTATAGAAAGTAGAAAGCCTCTTGATGAAAATGAAGGAGAAGAGTAAAAAGCTGGCTTAAAACTCAACATTCAAAAAACTAAGATCATGGCATCCAGTCCCATCACTTCATGACAAACAGATGGGGAAACAATGGATACAGTGACAGACTATTTCCTTGGGCTTCGAAATCACTGCATATGGTGACTGAAACCATGAAATTAAAAAGACACTTGTTCCTTGGAAGAAAAGCTATGACAAACCTAGACAGTGTATTAAAAAGCAGAGACATCACTTTGCCAACAAAGGTCCACATGGTCAAAGCTATTGGTTCCTCTAGTCATAATGTACGGATGTGAGAGTTTGACCATAAAGGCTGAGTGCTGAAGAATTGATGCCTTTGAACTGTGGTGTTGGAGAGGACTCTTGAGAGTCTCTTGGACAGCAAGGAGATCAAACCAGTCAATCCTAAAGGAAATCAATCCTGAATATTCACTGGAAGGTTTGATGCTGAAGCTCCAATACTTTGGCCACCTGATGTGAGGAGCTGATTCACTGAAAAAGACTCTGATGCTGGAAGAGTGAAGACCAGAGGAGAAGTGGGCAACAAGAGGATGAGATGGTTGGATGGCAGCACCAACTCAGTGGACGTGAGTCTGAGCAAACTCTGAAGGATAGTGAAGCACAAGGAAGCCTGGCATGGTGCAGTCCATGGGGCCACAAAGAGCGGGACACAACTGAGCAAATGAACAACAAACAATAAATTCTGATTTCTTTGTCACATTTATATTAATGATCCAAAATAAAAGCCATTTACCTTAAATAAATTTTAAGAGATTATCATCTCAGGAAAAGGTAAGTATGAAAAGGTAAAGTGAGGAATAAATTTGGCAGACAACTTTGAGAGATTAATATAATCTTGATTAAAAGATATTAAAAGAGATAGAGCAATATGTTCACCAAATGGCATGTATAAAATGTTCATAGGAGCCTTATTCATAATAACCTAAAACTGGAACAATGCATTCTACAGAAGAATAGATAAACTAGTCTGTTCACACAGTGGAATATTACACAGCAATAAAAAAGAATACACAACAACATGGACACTGCATTGAGAAAAGAAATGAAGCCAAAAGTACCCATTTTATATATGCATATATGTATGTATGTGTGTGTGTGTATGTGTACATGCATGTATATACACAAACACACAGCAGGAGTGCATTCAGAATGATAAAATTAGTAGCCTGCCTATCACTCTTGTTGATTTATCAGAAAAAGAAAAAATCCCTTGGGGGAAACTTGGGTTGAAAATCATAACAAATAACTAGTGAACAATAACAACCAAAGCACAAGAAATGTCTGCAAATTTGAATGACCCACTAAATTGAGAAAAACTGCTTAACTGATGTACTGCTTAACATCAGCAGCCAAAGGGCATAATTTAAACCCAAATGAGAATTTCATATAGACAGAAAAGTCTACTGAAGAAAATTTAAGTTTACTTGGGTAGAATGAAGAATTATAAAACCCAATTACCAAATATATTAATACCATACACAGCAACTACACAAAAATTTTCTTAAGATTACTTATCAAAATAAATATTTTCCTTATACTTTAGATAATTTTTTATAAAAAACTGTTATTGAAATCCTGGAAGGTCCATAAGATAACATCAGAGTTGCAGGCTATGATCTAGTGCTTCAAAATAACCTTTCAGGCTCTAATTGTCTCATATGAGAGGAGTCCTGCCTGTGCAGACAATATTCAGGATTATTCAGACTGACAATCTCCGCAGAAGGCTACTTAGCAATAACTATCAAATGTAAAGTACATATACCCTCGGATCCAGGCAAATTTACTTCCAGGAAGTTATCTTTTTGAAAGATTTTATGAATATTTTTATGTAAATCTAAATATAACATATCCCATTTAAATACTCAGATAAGTATATTGGCAGCACACAAGCACTACAGATGACATGATACTGAGAGACAAAACACGAAAGAACAGAATTAGTATCCGAAATGATCTGAATATGTTAGAAGACTGGATAGCTCTAATGACATGAAGTCAAACAGGGACAAATGTAAGGTCCTGTCATCTATCCCCCAAAGTAAACAAACAAGTATAGAATCAGAAGCAGAAGTAAATGTGAACAAAACTGGGGATTTAGTTAAGCATAAGTTCAGGAATCATTAACTCATTAGTTTATAGTACATTCATTCAGTTAAGAAATACTACCGACTCCAGGCAAGGAAGGCACTATGGTTATGTCTGAAAATATAAGTCAAACTATGACAGGGCTGTCCCCAAATCTTTCCTGCATAAGTCCTGTTCTATTGCAACGATTAGTCCACATACAGATGATGGTATTTTGTTCACCTCTAGCTGTCCAAGTGTGACGGAGGGTATCTTCAATTTAGGCTGGAGAACAGAAGATGTAGGTGTCAAAGACATTCATCTTTGAATATCTGAGGGTTGTTATAAGGAAAGAGAGCTGGATTTGTCCTAACTTCATCCCCAGTTAGAACTAGAATTCACCAGGGAAACTGTAGGAAGACAGATGTAGCATGTAACATACAAGGAGTGACTTTTTCACACTTAGACCTGTCTAAAATGAAAAACTCTAATTCCCTCTAGGACAAAGTGACTCTTCTATCAAATGAAGACATAGCTTCCTAAGATGATATGGATGATGAGTTATAGCTATAGTGGATACATGCAATCTGATACATATATGTGATATACATATGACATTATTCACTGAAGCACTATCTATATAAGCAAAAGACTGAAAACAGCATTAATGCCCATCAGGAGGGGATTGGTTAAAAAATCATGATACATTTATAAAATGAAATACAATGCAATAATTTAAGCAAAATATTAAGCATGCAATTGATGCACTAATATGAAATAATCCCTAAATTCTACTGTCAGCTTTTTTTTTTTTAAGGTGCAATTTGCTCTTCTGGAAAGATAAGTAGATGGACTTTTTTCTATTTCTCCTGATAAGTACAACTAAAAACTCTGGATGTAACATATAAAACAAAACTGAGAAGACTCTGAAAGGCGAAGAAGAGAAGGCAGATCAGCTAGGCAGCACAGGACCTAAGAAATGACACGAGATTTCCCTGGGTTTTCTTATTGTCTCATACATCTCAGACTTAGAGCTGAAGAAGCCAGCAACCTGGAAATGCCAACAGGCACAGACAAACAACAAAGATGTACTCCCATTAGTCAAAGAATAAGAAAAGACAAATCCTAGTAAGACAGAAACTTATAGACAGTAATCACTGTACTGCACCCAAATACAGTGGCCCCACCCACTCCAACAAAGGCCAAGTGAGCAATCTGGACTTCTGCCTCTACCTGACTATAACAAGAAGACATGTGTAACCTGAAACAGCAAAAACAAAAATTAAATATGATCTAGGCACTCAGAATATAATACCCAACTGTCCAAGTTGACTAAAAATCATTCAGTATACCAAGAAACAGGAAGATGCCGAGAAGAATTTGAAAAAGTGTCAATAAAACCCAACACTGAGATGACAGATGATCATCTGACAAAGATCTGTAAAGCAATCATGATATAAATGCTTCAATAAGAAATTACCAACACACTTGGAGAAAAAAATGAAAAACAGAAACCTTTTTATATAAAAGATAAAGAGAAAGGAATATTACCATACCACTAAGCAAAGTCATCAAACCACACAGGAAGAGAGCAAGAGAAGAAGAAGGGAACAGGGAAGAAATTAAAATAACAGCCAGAAACATCAGACCTCACAGAAATCAAAATCTTTTGCTTTGTGAAAGACTCTACTAAGAGGATGAAGAGATAAGCTACAGGCTGGGGAAAAATATACTTGCAAACAACATATCCAACAAAGAAGTAGTATCTAGAATATATAAAGTAGTCTCAAAATTCAACAGTGAAAAAGCAAAAATCCAATGAAAACATGGACAAAAGTTGAAAACACAATTCACTAAAGATACACAGATGGCAACTGATACAGGAAAGCAGAGAATCAACAATCATAAGCCATTCAATTAAAACCACAGTGAGATATGATTACACACATCTCAGAATCGCTAAAATAAAAAATAGTGACAACACCAAACACTCATGAAAAACTGGATAACTCATAGATTGTTGGATGTGAAATGGTACAGGCACGCTGGAAAAAAAAAAAAAACACACATCCAAATACCACACGACCAGTAGCTGCACACTTGGACATCATACAAGAGAAATGAAGACTTTATGTTTATTGTGTTCCCTCTACACAAGTACTTATAAGCATTGTTTATAACTGCTAAAAACTGGAAACAAATCAGATGTTCTTCAATAGGAAAACTGTTAAACAAACAGTGGTATAGCCATAACATGGAATATAATTCAGCAATAAAAAGGAATAAGTCAGTGATACCCACAACATGGCTGAATCTCTAGAAAATTGTGCTGAGTGAAAAAAGCCAATCTCAAAAGGTTAATACTGTACAACTCTGTCTATGTAATATTCTTGGAATTGACAGAACTGTAGAAATGAAGACCAAATTAGCAGATGCCAGAATTAAGGAGAGGATGGAGACAAGAGAGACAGAGTGACAATCAAAATGCAACATAAAGGGCCCTTGTGGTAATGGGAATGCTCTGTATCTCGACTACATCAGTGTCAACACCCTGACCGTGATCTCTGATTCCATAAAATGTTACCTTTGGGGACAACTGTGTAAGGGGTACACAAGATCCTTCTGTATTATGTCTTAAAACTGCATGTAAATCTGTAATAATCTGAAATGCAAATCTATAATAACCTGAAATATTTTCAAATCACATATCTGACAAAGGGCTTATATTCTGATGTATAAGAATTTTCAAAACCCTAAAATTAAATAAATAAGAAGTTGGTCAAAGATTTGCACAGATATTCTACCAAGGAAGATAAACAAATGACAAACAAGCACATGAAGTTTCATCATCACTTGTCATTAGGAAAATGCAAATTAAAGCTACAATTAGTGCCACTACATGACTATTCTTTCTGGAGTTATTTCTCCACTGATCTCCAGTAGCATAAGGGAGGCCTGGCGTGCTGCGATTCATGGGGTCACAAAGAGTCGGACACGACTGAGTGACTGAACTGCTGAACTGAACTGATAAGGTGGATAAGGAACCCACCTTAAATAGCATGGCCAGAGGAAGCAGCTGAGAAGACGTGTCACCTAGGTTGGGCCTGAAGTAGGGGAAGGAGTCAGGCATTTGAAGCTTCTAGGCAGAGGGACCCGACATTCCAGGTTCCTATGCAATATTGTTCTTTACAGCATCGGATCTTGCTTCTATCACCAGTCACATGCACAACTGGGTATTGTTTTTGCTTTGGCTCCATCCCTTCATTTTTTCTGGAGTTATTTCTCCACTGATCTCCAGTAGCATATTGGGCACCTAACGACCTGGGGAGATTCTCTTTTGATATCCTATCATTTTGCCTTTTCAAACTGTTCATGGGGTTCTCAAGGCAAGAATACTGAAGTGGTTTGCCATTCCCTTCTCCAGTGGACCACATTCTGTCAGACCTCTCCACCATGACCCGCCCGCCTTGGGTTGCCCTGCAGGCATGGCTTGGTTTCATTGAGTTAGACAAGGCCCTGGTCCTAGTGTGATTAGATTGACTAGTTTTCTGTGAGTATGGTTTCAGTGTGTCTGCCCTCTGATGCTCTCTTGCAACACCTACCATCTTACTTGGGTTTCTCTTACCTTGGGCGTGGGTTGTCTCTTCACGGCTGCTCCTTACCTTGGACGAGGGGTATCTCCTTACCGCCGCAGTTCCTGACCTTCAATGTGGGACAGCTCCTCTAGGCCCTCCTGCGCCTGCGCAGCCCCTGCTCCTCGGGTTGCTCCTCCCNGTTTTCTGTGAGTATGGTTTCAGTGTGTCTGCCCTCTGATGCCCTCTTGCAACACCTACCATCTTACTTGGGTTTAAAAAAGATAAAATAATGTCATTTTCAGCAACATGGATAGACCTAGAGATTACCATACTAAGTGAAGTAAGTCAGACAGAGAAAGACAAACATCATACAATAATGCTTACATGTGGAACGTGAAATGATACAAATGAACTCATATGCAAAACAGAAATAGACTCACAGACAAAGAAAACACACTTATGGTTATCAAAGAGAAATGAGAGGAGGGATAAGTTAGGGCTTTGGGATTAAAATATATATACTACTATTAATGAAAGAGATAACCAACAACCTACTGGGAACTATAATCAATATATTTCATTAACCTTTAATGGGGAAGAATCTAAAAAGTATATATATCGATACATATATATATGTGTCTATGCATATGTCATTTTGTTGCACACCTGAAACTAGCACAACTTGTAAGTCAAGTATATTTCAATGAAAACTAAAAAAAAAAGTTTAGAAAAAATTTCTTACCCAAACTCCTCTAAGGGAATTTCCATTGTTCTTATTTTACGATGAGGAAATACTGGGAGACATAGTGTAATTGGTCCAAAATCACTTAGCTAGCAAATGGCACAGCTAAGAATTTTCGCTGGGCTCAGACTCACTTCAGAGATTCTGTTCTTTCTACTTTGATTTCTTGTGATTCGCTTTATATTTAATTATTCAGTTCATTCCTTCTTGTTCTAAAGAAATTACACAGGATTTGATTACCATTACCTGCACAATTCACCGTAATATGGTAGTTTCCAATCTGAAATCATGTTATAGTGCAGTCGCTCAGTCGTGTCCGACTCTTTGCGACCTCATGGACTGTAGCCTACTAGGATCCTAGTCCATGGGATTTTCCAGGCAAGAATACTGGAGTGGATTGCCATTTCCTTCTCCAGGGGATCTTCCCAACCCAGGGATCGAACCTGGGTCTCCCGCATCATAGGCAGATGCTTTACCACTGAGCCACCAAGGAAGCCTGAAATCATGTAAGCATTGAATATTGAACAGTGCACCAGTTTCAACATGGCATTGCCATTCTGGATGTACACACGTTATTCAAAACAAAGAATGTTCTTTTTCATTTTGACTAAGGCATTACAGTTCCGTTTCTTCCTACTTAGTTCTGACCATCTGAAGAGTTCTGTTCCACTCTCCTGTGAATGGGAAAGCCCAATACATAGTTACTTAAATACTTTTCTGAAAAGCCAATGAACCACTCTCCTTGGCCATAAATGTACTGTAAGCCATTGTTCAATTTAATCTTTGGAAACATATTCCTTAGATATTAGAGTCTCTCATAATTTAAATTTTCCATATCATCAAGGATTTGTGAAATTTTGAAGGTAGAATTAAAGTTGAAGCAACTGAAAATATACCCTGGAGGAGGGCTTGGCAACCAAATCCAGCATTCTTGCCCGAAGAACTCCATGGACAGAGGAGCCTGGAAGGCTACAGTCCATAAGGTTGCAAAGAGTTGGACACAAGTGAGATAACTTGGCATGAAACTGAAAATATGAAATAAGCTATTCTGTCTCATGCTCTGGAAGTTGAGACGTAGCTACAACAAACATAAGGATAGAGTATTAAATTTCCAAAGAATAAGCAATTACTGTTGAAAACAGTGTATGCCTCTTTGAGATGCCATATGAAAATACAGGACAATGGCTTTCCTGATAGCTGTGAAAAGTTAGGACAAGTCATCAATCAGACAGATCTCCTGTTTCTGAGATGCCTTTCAGGAAGGTTTATCTCTTGCTAGAGCCACAGAAGCTATAACACCAAATATCAGAGACAGAACAAACACCACACTCTTTACCCCCAAGAATCCCTCTTGAAGGATATGATTTCTTGTGACTGCTGAATTGCTAAGCCACAGGTGATGCACATTTTATATATCTTCAATTTTATGTATCTTAAGACATATGAAATATATGCTATCTACATATATATGTAGATAGAATACAATTTACATCTGAAAGAATCATCTTTGGAGAAAAATTTGGGAAATATACACATGAAATATTGATGCTTATCTGTGGTGAATAATCAGGTTAAGCCTACTGGTAGAATGGATTGAGATAATTAATAGGTAGATGTGTCACAATGAGTAAATGAATCCATTATAATACATTATGTCACAATCCTATCTTTGCTACCATCATTTTAAAATAAAAATAACATTTAACAAGTTCTGTGCCACAAAGTTGAAAATAGAATGTTATAGAGTTGTCATTATTTCTTTTCTGGGAAGGATTGTGACTGATAAGATAACTATTGCCTAAACTATTTTAGTATGTGGAATTGGCACAGATAAATTCTCTGCTCTATGTACTAATTACTGTAATTTGATCATTATAATGATTATAATTTCATATTCACTTTATATGAGATATTCTCTTAACACTGCCTGTCATATCATAGTAAATTTGCTTGTAAGATTCTTTGGGGGGAAACCTATTATATCTTATCAACAATTTCTTTAGTAGCTTAATTAGGATATGTCTTCAAGATATTTGTAACACCTCTGGTAAAGCTTGTTTTCTAAATGAGAATGTTATCTTTCTAAGAGCTATGTTGAGACACTGTTTTCAATAGCTGCATTTCTAACATTTTTTGTAAGAAAAAATATTTTTTAAAAAATCCCCTAAAATACCATCAAGGAGGTATGTGCCTGCTAAACTGCTTTAGTTGTGTCTGACTCTCTGAGACCCCACGGACTGTAGTCCTGCAGGCTCCTCTGCCTAAGGGATTCTTCAAGCAGGAATACTGGAATAGGTCGCCATGCGCTCCTCCAGGGGATCTTCCTAACTCAGGGATTGAAATTTTGTCTCCAGCTTCGCCTGCATTGGAAGGTGGGTTCTTTGCCACTAGTGCAACCAGGGAAGCCCATCAATGGGGTACTTTTTAAATTAATAATAATATATGCATACAATAGAGTATCAGATATTTACCCCTCAAAATGAGAAAATTGTCTATGAACTAATTCAGAAAGGTGTCCGAGGTATATTATGGAATGAAAATTGCAAGCTATAGAATAGTACATACAGAATATTATTTGTGAAAAATAGAATATATACAAAAATCTATCCCTATTTTCTTGCATTTTCATAAGAGAAAACTCTGGCAGGATAAATAAGAACATAATGAATGGTTTCCTGAATGTCAGGAGAGGCATGTAAGTGGTAACTGAGTGAGTGTAAGATAGAGTTAAAGACAAACTTTCATTGTATTATTTTCTCTAGAATCTCTGTTTCTGGCTCCTGGTGCCATGAAAAGCTTTTGATATTCATATGGCCTACTGTGCCTTGCTTTCCTTTATTAACATTTATTTTGAATTTTGAGTCATACATATAAAAGCCTTTAACTTTTTCATTTTATCACATACATAATTTTTATAATTAAACATTTGATTCATTTGTGACTTATTATGGGACAGATTATGAGAAATAATGATTATCCAGCTGCCTCAAGACTATTGAATAAATCTACATTTGGCTATTGATTAGCAATGTCATCTTGGGAACTCCCTGGTGGACTAGTGGATAGGATTCTGGACTTTCACTGCTGTGGCCCAGGTTCAATCCCTAATCAGGGAACTGAGATCCCGCAAGCCTCCTGGTACATCTTTTTCACATATGAAATTCCCTCAATATATTTTAACTTTCTATTTTGTTGCCTTGGTCTGTCTTTGTATATGCCCCATGTTTTAATTACTAAGACTCTATGCTTTAAAATTAATGGGTCTAGTCTGCCCTTATTGTTCTTCTCTTTTTGAGGTTTGCNTTCACATATGAAATTCCCTCAATATATTTTAACTTTCTATTTTGTTGCCTTGGTCTGTCTTTGTATATGCCCCATGTTTTAATTACTAAGACTCTATGCTTTAAAATTAATGGGTCTAGTCTGCCCTTATTGTTCTTCTCTTTTTGAGGTTTGCTAACTTTTTAAAACCTTTTTTTTTTTTCAAAAAGGTGAATCATTAACAGTACATGGGGTCATAAAAGTCGGACACTACCGAGTAAGAACACACGGGCTGCAGTTCACCAGGCTCCTCTGTGCATGGGACTCCCCAAGAAAGAATACTGGAGTGTGGTGCCATTTCTTTCTGCAGGGCATCTTCCTGACCTAGGGATCAGGCTCATATCCCCTGTATTGGCATCCAGATTCTTTGCCACTGAGTCACCAAGGAAGCCCTCAGCATGACCTATAAGTTAGAGACTTTTCTTGATGCATTATTTTTAAGGAATGAAAAATGATTTTGTCTCTCATTAAAACAATATTCAGTATATTAGTCTGGAGCTATATTCGAGGAGCAGCTTACAAAGGGTCATAATTCTTCTAAATTATGTTAAGGGAACAGACACAGACAAAATAGAGACTAATTTAACAGTTACTTGGTTAATTTCTCTTCTCTCCAAGGCAGGTTTATTGGAAACGGTTGGAACAAAATATATAATTTACATACCATCCCCAAACCTACAATGCTTAAGTTAAATTCTTTTTATTTGTTTCACTTTACAACATTTACTTTATTTTCTAGAACAGTAGGTGGGTAGCGGTTGTATAATAAAGTGTGCTAGTAATTTCTTTTTCTTTTAAATGTTATTTTTTTTAATTTTTTTTTGTATTTATTTATTTTTTTACACGAACTCCCAAACATGAACC
>SJYX01013472.1:116372-141991 GCA_006410675.1 Oreotragus oreotragus
GTATGGATATGAGAGTTGAGCCATAAAGAAGGCTGAGTGCCAAAGAATTGATTCTTTTGAAGTGTGGTGTTGGATAAGAATCTTGAGAGTCTCTTGGACTGCAAGGAGATCCTACTCGTCAATCCTAAAGGAAATAAGTCCTGGATATTCATTGGAGGGACTGATGCTGAAGCTGAAACTCCAATGCTTGGGCCACCTGGTGCAGAGAACTGACTCAACTGGAAAAGACCCTGATGCGAGGAAAGATTGAAGGCAGGAGAAGAAGGGGATGACAGAGGATGAGATGGTTGGATGGCATCACTGACTCGATGGACATAAGTTTGAGCAAGTTCCGGGAGTTGGTGATGGATAGGGAAGCCTAACAATTCCATAGGGTTGCAAAGAGTCAAACACAATTGAACGACTGGACTGAACTGAATTGACTGGAGTAGAGCTGATTCACAATGTTGTATTAATTCCATGTGTACAGCAAAGTGAATTAGTTATACATATACATATATCCGGAGAAGGAAATGGCAACCCACTCTAGTGTTCTTGCCTGGAGAATACCAGCGACAGAGGAGCCTGGTGGGCTGCCGTCTATGGGGTCGCAGAGAATTGGACACGACTGAAGCAACTAAGCAGCAGCAGCAGCAGCATACATATATTCACTCTTTCTCAGAGTTAAGTTTCCTGTGCTATACAATAGGTCCTTATTTGTTATCCACTTTATGTATAGAAGTGTGTGTGTTGCGACTGAGCACGCATGCATGTGCAATGTGTATATGTCATTCCCAATCTCCCAATGTATCCCGCTCCACTGCTTTACTGCCTCGTAACCACATTTGTTTTCTACATCTCTAACTCCATTTCTGTTTTGTAGATAAAGAAAAAAAAAATGATCATTTTAATATTAACAGTGGAGAAAAAGGTTTTGACCAAATTCAACACTCAATTATGATAAAAACTCTCCAGAAAGTGGGCATAGAGAGAACCTACCTCAACATAGTAAGAGATTTGCCATATAAGACAAGCCCACAGCAAACATCATTCTCAATGGTGAAAAATTGAAAGAGATTCCCTTAAGATCAGGAACAAGACAAGGATGTCCACTCATGCCACTATTACTCAGCACAGTTTTGGGAGTCCTAGCTGTAACAATTAGAGAAGAGAAAGAAATAAAGTAATCCAGACTGGAAAGGAAGAGGTCAAACTGTCACTGTTTGCAGATGACATGATACTATACATAGAAATTCCTAAAGATGCCACCTGAAAACTATTAGAACTCATCAATGAGTTTGGTAAAGTTTTAGGATACAAAATACAATCATAGAAATCTCCTGCATTCCTTTACACTAACAATTAAAGATCAAAAAAAGAAATTAAGGAAACAATCCCATTTATCATCACAACAGAAAGAATAAAATAACTAGGAATAAACCTACCTGAGAAGGCAAAAGACCTGTACCCAGAAAACTTTTATATGAGATACTGATAAGGGAAATCAAAGATGATGCAAACAGATGGAGAGATATATCATGGACTTGGATTGGAAAAATCAATATTGAGAAAATGACTATACTACCCAAAGCAATCTACAGATTCAATGTAACCTATCAAATTACCAATGGCATTTTTCACAGACTAGAACAAAACATTTTACAATTTGTATTGAAACACAAAAGACTCCAAATAACCAAAGCCATTCTGAGAAAGAATAATGGAGCTGGAAGAAACAGGCTCCATGACTTCAGACTATACTACAAAGCTACAGTAATTAAGTTCAATTCTTATATTTGAATATATCCATTGGGTGTAGGAATGTTCTTTAACTATGGTAGCAAGATTTCCTGATGTAATAAATGAGGATATTTATATTTATATACTTGTCTAAAACTTTAATAGCCAACTCAGGGCTAAATTTGGTCCCAATATGAAGCAAAAAATATTTTACAACTAAATGCAACAAGCTAACAGTTGTTAAGTTTAGAGATTCTTCATCTGAGAAATGTTAATCAATACTTTTGAAAAACCAAGGCTGGAATTACCAGTTGCAAGACAAAATTTTCACGATCAAAGCTCACAAATGTTAGACACAAACCTTTAACATATGTGAAAGATGAGGAAGTTCATTACAGAATGAAAGGCACATACATGAATATTAAAGGAAATGCTCAAAGACTACCAAAGTTAAACAGGACATTGTATAGCAGTGATATAAATTAAAAATAAATCACACATATACACACAAACATCTCAAGAAAACCTCCTTGCAAGTCAGTAGTCATTTGATTTAAACTAAAGTGTCCTCTCAGCCCCTAGGGGCCACAAAGTCTCACGCTCTGGTTTGAAGAGCCCTTGACCCAGATTTGATCCCTGGGTTGGGAAGATCCCATGGAGAAGGAAATGGCAACCCACTCCAGTATTCTTGCCTGGAAAACCTCTTGGACAGAGGACCCTGGTGGGCTACAGTCCTTGGAGTTGCAAAGAGCCTGACATGACTGAGCAACTAACACTACCTTTTAAGAAATGATTTACTTCAATCTCTTGAAGCTCATTTCTGAACAAAAATCAAGATGATTAAATCTGCCAGAAAGCAAGATCAGGGTAAAACTTCTCAGCTTTGAGTTCTAACAAGCCAGCCCAATCCTCTGTCTTTTGTAGATTATGAAAAAAAAAAAAAAAATTGTCATCTGGGAAAGCTAATGAAAGCTGGCCTCTTCTTTTAACTCCCACATTTAGCCAAGTTACCACTCTTTTACAGATCTACAGGAAATAGGCAGAATAGAGCATGCATTTGATCATGGAAATCCACCAATATATATTATTCTAGGTTATTTGGATGAATGTTTCTTACTCTTTATGTCTATCAACTTTGTAACACTAAGGCCATCCTGCCATATCAGAGAGTTTATATTTTGACCTGAACTTCCAATGATGAATAAGAGGGTGATTTATACCAGGTGAAAATCTTATTTATCTATCCTAGGTTAAGAGTAAAAAATCCTGAAGGAGAGCCAAAAGACACATGAACTAGATTATATGTACTCAGAGGAATTTATAAATCAAGTGACTGGTGATTTGTAAGGAGAGTCTCGTGTGTGTGTGTGTGTGTATTGTATTTAACTTGTCTGTATCAATGCTATACAGTGCCAGGTTTTGTAAATTATCCAATGTATAGTCATTACCTATTGAAAAGACTAAATATTGGCTTGGAGGCATTGGCTCAACTTTACCATAGGTCTTTTACAATTAGATTTTTAAAAAGCTTAGCCCCACATGCTGCTGCTTTTAGCCTGATACAGCAGGGTCTAGTTCAGCTATGCTATATGCTTTTCAATTAAACCGGAACTTTCACATGTGCACCTTGTTGTGCTCACCCAACATTAAATAAATGGATAACACCTGAATAAATTCAGAGTCCCAGCATACTCCAATACTTGGGACTAATTTACCAGTGAGAGGTTTTTCGTTTTTGTTTCATCAGGAGTTCTGCTGAATTGAGGTAAAGCAAGAGTTACTTAGTGTGTGTGTGTGTGTGTATTGTATTTAACTTGTCTGTATCAATGCTATACAGTGCCAGGTTTTGTAAATTATCCAATGTATAGTCATTACCTATTGAAAAGACTAAATATTGGCTTGGAGGCATTGGCTCAACTTTACCATAGGTCTTTTACAATTAGATTTTTAAAAAGCTTAGCCCCACATGCTGCTGCTTTTAGCCTGATACAGCAGGGTCTAGTTCAGCTATGCTATATGCTTTTCAATTAAACCGGAACTTTCACATGTGCACCTTGTTGTGCTCACCCAACATTAAATAAATGGATAACACCTGAATAAATTCAGAGTCCCAGCATACTCCAATACTTGGGACTAATTTACCAGTGAGAGGTTTTTCGTTTTTGTTTCATCAGGAGTTCTGCTGAATTGAGGTAAAGCAAGAGTTACTTAAGTACAATCTCTAAAAACAGGTAATAGTAAATTACATAACAGTATTTATGACTGTTTGACCCATTTCTCAACCCATTTAAATCTGGAAATATATGTAATAAATTTGAGTCTGGTTTATACACTTGGACTATTCATATATACAGTAAAGCTCTTTCATAAAGCTTCTTATCAGGGGAAATGTCTTAGAAAGGAAATGGAAAATTATGGGCATGGAGATAGGACATGAGATTTCAGCCTCCTATTTTACATTTATATCTCCTTATTTGTATTAAAAGACACAGCTACTGACAATGACACTGTACATGTGTATAATGTGTCAAGGAGACATATATCCTCAGAAATTCTTGGAACACTGAGAACTCTGTGGCCTGCCCCTACTGCTGATGTCATTTTTCTAGTAGCTTTTTCTTGGTAAAGCTGAATGACAATGACAATAAATGTGAATCTTCTCATTTGGAAAGATTTAACATGATTTTTATTAGGTATCTGTTGTGAGGACTATTGTAGAGAAGGTATCTAGTGACTATCGGTTAATGATGATAACTTTCTGCCAAATAAAATGAAATATGCATGATGTAGATACTGACCAACTGGGTGAAGAAACTGAAAAATTCTGTGAAAGATGTAGATCTTCAAATTGTAGTCTGTGAACTATTTGTCTTTTGAGATTCCTACTAAAAATAAAAAATTCCTAGCCCATTCCTAAGGCCCTGTGATTAAGAGTCTAAGGTTCTGGAAATTTAAAATTTAACTACTTTCGTGATACTCCTATACTATAAAGCTTGACAACTATTAAATCTTGGATTCTTAAAAGATTTCTGATTACCTAGATATTCATTTTCCTTTAGATTACTAGAAAGAAGATCTACAGAGAATATGATTTTCAATACTAGATTCTGAATTTGTTTTCACATGGTAACAGTAATATTTTAGTATCTGAGAAGTCTTAAGCTATGCCTGTAAAAGTTTTTAAAATACAGCAGAAAACTGAAATATTCCCAGTGGGGAACATCTGACTTTTGAAGAAAATCTCTGATTTTTGTTCTATCAATTTTTTAAAGCAGTAAACTTGGTGCCTAGTAAACAAAGAAGTTTTGAGTCAATTTACTAATGGAAAGGTCAGGAAGAAAAAGACCATAGTGTAGAACAAAACTTTTTCCTTTACTATGAGCAGCAAGAAAATGTGTGAAAGGTATAGCTTGAGAATTTTTAGAATTAAATGCAATATAGAATCATATCATGGAGAAGGCAATGGCACCCCACTCCAGTACTCTTGCCTGGAAAATCCCATGGATGGAGGAGCCTGGTAAGCTGCAGTCCATGGGGTCGCACAAAGTTGGGCACAACTGAAGTGACTTGGCAGCAGCAGCAACAGAATGATATCAAACCACCACTTCTCAAATATAAAAAGCAAATGCAAGGGACCCAGTAAGAATATCTGGGATGGAAGAAAGATTCCCAGAATGAGGAAGTTAACTGACCACCTCTGGAATGCAATTCATATCTAGAAGAATTTTATATACTGTAATGTATCCAGAACAGAAAGCAGGGCTTGTTAAAAATTAAAAGAAATTGGATGCTTTTTGAAAATGATGAGTTTTGACCTGAGTGTAGCTCAGGGTTGAGGACACACTCAGAAGATGAGAACAGTGATTTCATATTTAAACTGATAGCTGTACTCAAACATTAAGGGAATATCATAAGAAGATGGGTTAACCTTAAAAGGTTTTGAGAATAAATCCTGAAGATCAAAAGGTAGAAGTCATAGGAAACTGAAATGTGGGAAAAAATTTTAAAGGAAATTCAGTGAAAGTCATCCTACAGAAGAATAGGATGACAGTGGGTTACTGAGTTCCCTGTGTTAGAAAAACAGTTATGTGGGATGTTGTCGAATAGTGCTTCTCATATTAACCATCATAAGGATGATGTAAGGATCGTGTTAAGTTTCAGATTCTAATTCAAGAGATCTAGGTGAGACTTGAGTTTTCTTTGTCTGACAAACTCCCAGGGGAAGCCAGTGCTGCAGGTCAAGTATAACATTTTGACTAGCAGGATTCTAAGATTCCATGAGAAACTCTGGGTTGGATGAAGCACAAGCTGGAATCAAGACTGCTGGGAGAAATATCAATATCAATAACCTCAGATATGCAGATGACACCACCCTTGTGGCAGAAAGTGAGGAGGAACTAAAGAGCCTCTTGATGAAAGTGAAAGAGGAGAGTGAAAAAGTTGGCTTAAAGCTGAACATTCAGAAAACTAAGATCATGGCATCTGGTCCCATCACTTCATGGCAAATAGATGGGGAAAGAGTGAATGATTTTATTTTTTGGGGGGGGCTCCAATATTACTGCAGATGGTGACTACAGCCATGATATTAAAAGACGCTTACTCCTGGAAGGAAAGTTATGACCAATCTAGACAGCATATTAAGAAGCAGAGACATTACTTTACCAACAAAGTTCCATCTAGTCAAGGCTATAGTTTTTCTAGTAGTCATGTATGGATGTGAGAGTTGGACTATAAAGAAAGCTGAGCACCGAAGAATTGATGCTTTTGAACTGTGGTGTCGCAGAAGACTCTTGAGAGTCCCTTGGACTGCAAGGAGATCCAACCAGTCCATCCTAAAGGAGATCAGTCCTGAATATTCATTGGAAGGACTGATGCTGAAGCTGAAACTCCAATACTTTGGCCACCTGATGAGAAGAGCTGACTCATTTGAAAAGACCCTGATGCTGGGAAAGATTGAGGGCAGAAGGATAGGGGATAACAGAGGATGAGATGGTTGGATGGCATCACCGACTCAATGGACATGAATTGGGTAGGCTCTGGGAGTCGGTGTTGGACAGGGAGGCCCAGCCTGCTGCAGCTCATAGGTTCACAAAGAGTCACACACTACTGAGCTACTGAATGGAACTGAACTGAAAATTCCAGAATGGACTGATACCATGGTTCTCTGTTTCTGTGTAATCACTGAACTAGCTTCCTATCTTTGTCTCAGATGTCTTCCTTTGTAAACTGGAAATAATAAAGATTTTGCCTTGTGGGAATGTTTGGGGGATTTATTGAATTAATGCAGGTAAAACATGCAAAGAGAGCCTGATATATAGTAAATACTCAAATGTCAGTTTCATCACTGTCATTATTATAAAATGAAAAAGTTTAAAAAATGTACTGTGCTTTTGACTTTTTCTGATTTCCATCTTAACTTATACTATCAGATTGTGTTTATTGTTTCAAAGGAGCAGTGATGCCATAGACTTTTTCTTGCTCACTGCCAGACAGAACTCTGATTTCAGCCTAAAATCACTTGTAGATTTTGCTCAATGCCAAAGAAAATTAAATCTGCAGTGACTATTATGCAAATAACAGTAACGTTGAAGGAATATTTAAATAAATCTCTAGTGACTCAGTTTTTAGTCCTGTCTCTAAATAGCCATGTAAACAAGAAGTATTTACCAAAGCCAAACTGTGCCACAGTGCAGACGAGTATGCTGTGCTCTTTTTGTAGCTGACTTGAACCTCCAGTGTATCTTTCATGGACAGATGACAAAGCTTCCAAAAAATGGAGTTTGTCATCATTCTTTGGACTCCATCATCTCCATCATTGCCTCTGACTTCTGTCTAATGCCCTGCTTCTAGTTATGAAGAATTTTTGGCACTTAAGCTGATATCAAAGTAAAGGGCCTAGGAACCCTAACTAATGGGTGACTGTGGCTTAATGGAAACATCTGAACTTTAAAATTTTTGGTGCTCTAAAAAGAGCTAAATCTTACTCCCCAAATGCTTTAGCCAATTAAGAAAAAAGCTAAACTTTTAAATGAACATTTAACGTCCACTTAATGTGTCACTTCCAAAGGCCAATTTTAATCAGAACATAGTTTTAAGAGAAGACTGTCCATTAAGTAAATAACCATGTACTAAGTCATCAACTATTTGTTGAACTCCTGTCATAAGGTACGGCCCTATGGAGACTGTAATAAAAAGTCCAAGACATAGGCGTTTAATATAATAGCTAAGAAGATAATAGTTATATCCATGGAAAAGTTAGAAACAATTCAATATTGAAATAAGCAGATTAGCTTTGGGAACCACAACCTCCACAGCACCTCCACCTGCCTCTCTCTCCCCTTTTCTTTCCCATTCACTTTACTAAGTCTTTATTTTTTTTCTACAACATTTCTGATATCCAATAAAAATTACTTACATATTACATTTTTGTCTATTATTGCTTTCCCTGTGAGAACGTAAACTACGCCAGAATGGAATTTTTGTAGCTGTTACTTATTGAGGTATTTCAAGTTCCTAGAGGAACACTAGGAACCATGGCAGTGCTCAAGAACTATATCTTGAGTAAGGGAATCTTTCATTAAAAATTTTATGGGCCTCTTTTTTCCCTCAAATGAAAAGGTGAGTAGAAAATATTTTATAACTGACTAGTTTATATGAACTATATTTATCTTTTATTTTCTACAAATCCTGTTGACAGCTAAAAATTAGACTGATCTAAAGATGAAAAACAATGAGAATAAATTATAGAGCATTATTGCACTGCCATTCCAAGAGGAAATGAAATCTGTAATGATTCCAATATGCAAATAACAGTAACATTGAAGGAAAATGGGAATGGATTTTTGGAGTTCTTGTTCTGTGTCCCACCTCCAATTAGCCATGCAAACTAGTACTATCTCTTGCTCTCAGAGTTCCGATGCTTTCAATTGAAATATGAAATTGTATATAAATGATAACTAATGACATTTAACTTTAGCATCTAATTTTTTAGCACCAACTCCATTTTGCCCTCTCCATCCCAGTACCATCCCCCATTCTATTCAGAGTTCAAGTTTAGTGAATTAGAAAAAAAGGTGAAGAAATGAACAGAGAAGAAGAAGAATGTCTGATAGGTGATGTTTGCTGCTATCATCATTATAAGCATTAGTTAGTGTTAGTCGCTCAGTTGTGAATGCCTCTTTGTGACCCAATGAATTGTAGCCCTCCAGGCTCCTCTGTCCATGGAATTCTCCAGGCAAGAAGACTGGAATGGGTTGCCATTGCCTTTTCCAGGGGCTCTTCCCAACCCAAGGCTCAAACCAGGGTGTCCCGCATTGCAGGTAGGTTCTTTACCGTTTGAGCCACATAAGGTGCAAATCAGTACAAAGTGCATATCGTTATAAGTAGGATGATAAATAAAAATGAGATTTAAAAAAATCCACTGACCAAGAATCAGATTTCTAGGAATTCTAACCTGGTCCCCTTTCCTCTCTGAAAACAAACAAACAAAAAACTTGAAATTTAAAAGGCCCTTGAATGCTGAAAAGAGCCATTATATTTATCCTTTAGACCTGTTTGGTAACCTCAGACTCTTACTCAGAGTCTATTTACTTTACACATAATTATTTTGGGCCCCAATGTGTTTTTCCCAAAACAAAGAGAATAGAAGCAGCAAATTTTAAAATGTTACCATGGAAGGACATATTTATCATGAGAATGAATAAGCTAAAGCTGTTAAGAGTTGAAGACTTTCATTCAGAGATAAGCTATTATAAAATTATTTTATTAGTATCATTCTATTATAGCAAATTAAAAATGTTTTTGACAATGATCCTACTTAGGGGTGAATTATATGGATCACCTGGTGTAAGAAGGTAGGCTCCAGTTTTTGCTAGAAGTGTCTCTGTTAAAAATGGCTGACATGTAAATAATTCTGTTTGAGATGTCTGGAAAGACGACCGCATATCAAACTTCTAAGCCTAAATGATGTCAGATAATGAGATATCTATATATTATGTCTCCCTGGATTTTTCTTGCTGTGATTAAATAAAGATATTTTGGTACTTCTCTTTTATCAATACATTTTCTCTTTATATTCAGTAATGTGTCAGGCAATGTATCAGTAATGCATCAGGCAATTCAGTAATGTATCAGAGGACCTGCCATGTAAGGCGTAGTACAAGATAATTCAGGAGTAGATTCCATTATGAAGGAATGGTTTAGCACATGGGCTTTGAAGAAGTTCAGTAATGGATTATAAACTCATGCTTACTAGACATGTGCTGGTGGGCAAGCTACATAGTATCTTAGGTTCCACAGCTGCATAACAATGATCATGATACCTGTTTTCAGAGATGTGAGGATTAAATAAGACATACATGCCAAGCACTTAAATTCAGAGCCTGAAATATGGATGCTAGACAAATATTTGCTAGTGAGTGAATAAACTGGGTTATCTGAGGCAAGTTATTCAAGAACTTCTGTGGTTTCTTTTGTAAACTGGGGGAAATAATGCTTAACTTCATAGAGTTTTTTGTTAAAAATAAATGAAACTACACTATTAATGTGCTTATGTACATAGAATATAATGTATCCCTGGAGTCTAGTAAAAACCTAATAAACTGTATTCATTAGAAAATTATGTTTTAATAATTAGAAAACAAATGCCAAGCTACATGGTATAATATGAGTTCAGAAAAAGGGCAGACCAGTGTGGGTGGGAGTCAAAAGGGAGGGTTGTACTTAGAAGGTGCAGCCCTGAGTTATAGTTCTGTAACTCTGATGGGGCCTGATGGAATCAGCCCCTCTGTCCACTCTCATAGCCCACTGTTACCAGGCACCTTTCCTCAAATGAAATATCAGGTGCTGGGAATTAATTTCCCCTCAAATCTGAAAGGAGGCACACACCATAGGGAAAGACTGATGTGAGCTCCATGAGGGGTCTCTGTGTTCCCTTGGCAGAGGGCCACAAAGCACGGATTACCTTGCTTTTCTGAACACTATCACTGCAAAGGCATTCCTCTGTTTCCTCACTATTCATCTGCTTCAGTTATATAGTTTCACACTTGGTTCCTTAGTTTTGTTTTTGTTTTATCCTATTGAATACATAAATACATCTTCAGTTAGGAGTCAGAGATCTTGAATATCCTTTTTTCCCTCAAACTGCAAACACCTTTTTTTCCCCTGACAACAAAAGTAGCACAAATTCATGATAACTAAATCAAACCATAGAGAAAGTTTGAGGAACATGTATAAAGGTCTTTGGAAAGTTTCCCTATGAAACAAAATTGCTTAAAGAGAAGTAGCAAAGGTCTTGGGTTCCATAAACATCAGTGGCTGTTAATCTCGATCCCTCAGATCAGCCAAAATAACCTATCTAAAATACAAGTCTGATCATATCATTCCTCTGTTTAAACTCTTTTTTTGTGTGTGTGGTATATTTTATTGTTTTTGCAAAAATATCCCTAATCCTGAGAACGATATATAAAGCTCTTCCTGATCTGATTCTCTATCCCCACATTGTTATTTACCACCATACTCCCTTGAACATGAACTGTATGTTCTGGCCACAGAACATTATTCTAAATTCCCCAAATGTACAAATCAGCTTTAAAGCCATTTTCACTTCTGAATTTTTCATATCAGAGAATGAAGAAACTAACAAGAGCCCCCCTCACTCCAAACGCATAGAAATGCTGCATAAGATGGAACTAAATGAAATTAAGCATCTGTGTTTTAAAAGTCAAGACAAAATTCCAGATCCCAAAACAAGAGAAGAATTTGAAGACAGAATTGCAAACTCCCTAAAGCCTTGCTGGCTGAAGGGGATAGGGGACATGGGTGAGCCCCAACAATTAGATCATGAGGGATAATTATCCACAAAGGAGTTGGAGATGCAAATCTGATAAAGCAAAGAAGAAAGATGGAGTTAAAAAAGGGAAATAGAAAAAATGGAGAAAAAAGAAGTAAATGTATTTTATTTATCTAAAGGAATGTAATAAATAAGAAATAAAAATTTAAAAAATTGGCCAAATGGAAAACAAATAACAGGAAGGTAAATTTAAACCAAACTAGATCAGCAATTCCATTAAGTATAAAGGAGTTAAACAGACCAATTAAAAGATAAAGATTGTAAATTGTATTAAAATGAAAAAAAATAGTTTTAAAATAAGTAATATTTTAAATATAAAGTTACAGAAATTTCGGTTCTGTTCAGTTGTCACTCAGTCATGTCCGACTCTATGTGACCCCATGGACTGCAGCACACAGGCTTCCCTGTCCATCAGCAATTCCTGGAGCTTACTTCAACTCATGTCCATTGAGTCAGTGATGCCACCTAACCATCTCATCTTCTGTTGTCCCCTTCTCCTCCTGCCTTCAGTCTTCCCCAGCATCAGGGTCTCTTCAAAAAGATCTTTTAAGTATAAGGTCACAGAAAGAGGAACAGAAAAAAGATACTTGATACCAACACTAACCTAAATAAAGTTGATGTGACTTTATTAAAATCAGATGGACTCCTTCTTATTCTTTTATTAAGCTGTAAAACACATAATAAAATTCACTTTTTTATTTTTATTTTTTTACTGTACTGGTTTGTGGGTTTTGACAAATACTTACAGGTCTCTAACCACCAGCACAATCAAGATAGTTAAGTGTCCTATCACTTAACTATCCCTTCCCAAATAAGCCACTGGCCAACCCCTTTGTGGTCAACTCTTTTCTAGCATCCCATGGAAATCACTGATCTGGTTTATGTCCATATAGCTTTGCCCTTTTCATTATGTATTATAAATGGAATAATATAGGATGTACACTTTGAGTCTAACTACTTTCAGTTACCGTAAAGCATTTAAGATCCATCCACACTGTTGTATAACTTCTTCATTTCTTTTTATTCTGGTAGTATTCTGTTATATAGATGTACCAGTTTGTTTGTTTGTTTGTTTGTTTTTTTAACTTTTTTTTTTTTCATTTTATTTTATTTTTAGAGCTTCCATTTTATTTTATTTTACCTTACAGTACTCTATTGGTTTTGGCATACATTGACGTGAATCTGCCACGGGTGTACATGAACTCCCAAACATGAACCCCCTCCCAGCTCCCACCCTACATCATCCCTCCGGACCATCCCCATACACCAGCCCCAAGCATCCTGCATTGAACATAGACTGGCGATTAATTTCTTACATGGTAGTATACATATTTCAATGCTATTCTCCCAAATCATCCCACCCTCTCCCTCTCCCTCTCCCTCTCCCTCAGAGTCCAAAAGTCCGCTTTGCACATCTGTGTCTCTTTTGCTGTCTTGCATACAGAGGCCTCATTACCATCTTTCTAAATTCCATATATATGTGTTAGTATACTGTATTGGTGTTTTTCTTTCTGGCTTACTTCACTCTGTATAATCGGTTCCAGTTTCATCCATCTTATTAGAACTGATTCAAATGTNACAGAGTCCTCATTACCATCTTTCTAAATTCCATATATATGTGTTAGTATACTGTATTTGTGTTTTTCTGGTTCCTAGTTCAAACATTTGGGTTGTTTCCAGTTTTGTACAATTACAAATAAAGCCACTAAAAACATTCACATATAAGTTTTTGTGTGAACATAAGGTTTCATTTCACTTGAGTAAATAGCTAGGAGTGGGATTTCAGGGTTGTATGATAAGCGTATTTTTAACTTTACAAGAAACTGCCAAGTTGTTTTCTAAAGTGTCTGGACCATGTTGCATTCCCACTAACAATATATAAAAGTTCTAGTTGCTCTGCATCCATGTCAGCCATTGTTATGATAAATATTTTTAAACACTTTATCCAGTCAAATAGGTGTGTGGTGGTATCTCATTATAGCTGTAATTTTCATTCTCCTGACAAATAATGTGTATAACATTTTGTAGTTTTAGATATTACACAAAGGCCTATTATTTATTTATTTTTGTTAATTTTTGTATAGCTGTGAGGTATAGACTGAAGGGTGTGTGTGTGTGTGTGTGTGTGTGTGTGTGTGTGTGGCATATGAGTATGTAATTGTTTTAGCAACTCTCTTTTTTGAAAATCCTATTCTTTCTCTGTTGAGTTATATTTGCCCATTTGGTGAATATTACTTATTTATATCTTTGTGGGTCTATTTCTGGACTCCATTGATCTCTAGATAGATCTTTATCTAGATAACTAGATAGTCTTTAATATAACACATTGTCTTGATTTCTTTAATTTCATAGTAAGTCTTAAAATCATGTAGAGTGACATTAGATAATAATATAAAATAAAGGAAGACCTAAAACTGATTTATGAACTGAACAAATTTATACTGCAAAATTTGTCATTTTTTGCACACTGGTTTTATGGATATTAAAATAACAATAATAGTTTACTTTTATTCCTCTTTTATTTTCTGAAGCATTGTAAATTGCTTCTGAAATGTCTATATGAAATTACAAGGGCAAGAATTGTCTAGACAACTGAGGAAAAAGAAATATTAGGGACTTACTCTTTAATTTATCAAAATTGTTACAAAACTACAGTAATTAATACTCTATATCATTCACTCAGGGATAGACAAAGAAACCAATGAAACAGAGTAGAAAAAAATCACCAGAAAGAGACTCAAACATAAGCAGATACTTAATATGACAGATAGTATTACAGATAGTTGAAAAAGATGGACTTTTTCATAAAAAGTTAGGACAGTTGGATATTATATGGAAGAATAAATTTGGACCTATCTTTCCAAATTGTATAAAAATAAATTGGCAGGCAAAATTTATAATATAAATACAAATAATAAATCTGTGTTTATATAGAGTATCTTTACAAACTTGGGGCAGGAAAATATTTCTTAAGCAAGTCTGAAGAATGCACAAACCAAAGAAAAGGATGGATAATTTTGATGCCACCAATATTGAGAACTGTTCATCAAATGACAATATGACAATATAAGAAGACTTAAAATGCAAGCCCCAACATACTGATTTGATATTCATATAGATTTCAAAGTGATCACCATGGTTAAGTCTAGTTACCATCTGTCACCATACAAAGATAGTACATAATTACTGACTATATTCCCCACAGTGAGCAATATATATTTTAGGATATAAATGTATGATACATACTTAAAGGAAATTAAGTCAATGATTATCATGAATCTTATGACTGTTATTATACAGTACTTATTGTATTGTATTGTTCTTATTGGGTTGTACAGATAATATAATTAGAGAAGAGGATTCGGGGTTTTAAAGACATGGCTGTTGCACTATTCTTTAACCTGGACAGTGTTTACATAGATGTTTACTTTGCTACTATTCTTTTAAAAAGTATATATTTATGTATATCTGTTTACTTTACAATAAGAAAATTAAAAAGAAAAAGAGTATGACTACAATTTGACATCCAGTCTTGATACAGCAAAAAAAAAAAAAACTCCTGCAGATATTATCCTTAATGTAGAAAATGTTCAGTATTCTCTTTAAAGTAAATCATACAATTATGACTATCATAACTACTTATATTCTATATTATACTTAAATAAGAAAATGCTGTGCAGTTACTAGATGTAAGATCAATATAAAAAACAATGTTAAACACACAATTAATAATTTAAAATAAACCTTTTCAAATGTAGTTAAGTATTCCATTCAAAAGAGCAACAAATATGATAAAACATTTATGAGTCCTTCTGAGTGGAAAATTTTAAATTTTGTGGGAGGATCCAAAATGAGACTACTATAAATAGATACACTGTTTTCATGAAGAGAAAAACATGCACATTAAAGGTAAATTCATTTTTTTATTTTGATAGCAGTTTCATAGAAAATTGATGTTGATGTTAAAACTCATACAAAAACTAAAGAACCAGAAAGACCCAAGACAACTTGGAAGAAGGCTGAGAGGGGGAAATTTTCTCCAATGAGTTAACTATTTAGTGTGAATTGTCCCTTACCTAGTGTCACCTACTTAAGATTCTGTTGAAATGTCTTCTATCTTGTGAATCCTTCCCAGCCTGGAGCACATTCCTTCCCATGTAATTCCACTGCATTGTGTCCTAATCTTTAGTGCAGTATTTATCACAGTTGCACTGAGATTTATGTTTATTCCTTTATTTTCTTCTCTGGGCTATGACCTACCTGACTATGTGGTCCATCTTTATACACCCAGAGTATGATACTCAGCCTGGTTCACAGAAATCTGGTTCAGCTCCTTGCTCTTTCATATTGCCAATATTATTGTTTGGTGGGATGAGCTTACTGTTTTCATTAAGTTCTCACCTACTCTCCAGATTTTGGCAGAGGACTTTAAGTTTTGGCATTGTTTCTACTCAACTACCTGGGTTAAAGTCATTTCTGAAAGTAGTAACTGGTTACTATAATCCCCTTCCTTTTCTCTATGACTGAATGTAATCGTGCAATGAAGGCATTATAGAATTTCTCACCTAAAAAAACCCCTTAGGTTGGGGTCGCAAAGAGTCAGACACGACTGAGCGACTTCACTCTTTCACTTATATTCCTTTACTTCACCTTTTATAGATGAGGAAACAGGGACCCAGAGCATTCAGACAGGCACTTCATTTGAATATATTTCCAATATCTATTAAATAATATTTCTACTTCTTGACATATGTGGAATTAAATGAATTAAAATTTTAAAGGATGGATGTGGAATTCGGACAATGAAAATAACCAGGACATTGATAGTATAGAAAAATATATAGAAGCTAAAAGGATAAGTAGGGTATGTGATGTTTAAATATGTATGAAAGTGAACGTGAAGTTGCTCAGTCGTGTCTGACTCTTTGTGACCCTGTGGACTGTAGCCTACCACGCTCCTCCATCCATGGGATTCTCAAGGCAAGAATACTGGAGTGGGCTACCATTTCCTTCTCCAGGGATCTTCCCGACCCAGGGATTGAAGCCGGGTCTCCTGCATTGCAGGGAGACGCTTTACTGTCTGAGCCACATTTTGCTAATATTTATTTATTATTAGTCTCTTATCCTGCTTTACAACATACACATATCTTATTAAAAGTTATAGGGAAACGAAGGAACATACTTAAGATATGTTCAAGAGAATTTCAGCTCATATTCTCAAAACTTGTATAAAAATAGTCTATATTTCTGTACAAGCTCCCCTAAGACAACTGCTTATGTTTAGCTCTTAAAGAGTTGTGTAATCTTTTGACTTCAATTTTAGCTACCTCTTTCGTTAAAGAAGTAATTCTCAATATCGTTATTTATTTCCTTTTGGAATCTTATCAGGTAAAAAGATTAATTTTCTATGTATCTTGGCTAGCACAAAGCTGTGGTGTTGGCTTTGCAATTTACACATCCTGTTTGTATTCTCTCACATCGTTAGCAGATTTCCTATTTACTTATACAATAGGCCTTTCCACTCCTACAACCTTCCTTGTTTTTCTTATGCAATTACAGCCTTTTTGTTGTTCAGTCATTCAGTTGTGTTCAACTCTTTGCAGCCCCAATGGCTGCAGCACACCAGGCCTCTCCTTCACTATCTCCCTGAGTTTGCTCAAACTCATGTTACCTATTTTAAAATTCAATGAATGCCATAGCCAGTATATTTCAGTTTTTGTGATGTTCTTTGGAGGAAACCATCTGCAATAACATAATCTACTATTAATTTAAACAGAAAAAGGAAGAGCTATTTACATAAATAAAAGCACTGTAGGCATAATGTAGTTTTGGCATCTTTATATCTGAGAAATTGACTTCAGTGAAAAGAAACAGATGAAAAGTTTTAACAAATGCAGCCTCAATAAAATTAAAAGGACCTGTTGTTGGAAATTAAGGTATGCATTTTCAAAGAGTATGGTCAAAGGAGTAAAAAATAAAATATGGAATGCTGTCATAAGTGTGTACTAATTCTGTGTTAATGTGAATAATAGTTGCAATCTGAAGAAAACCCAAATGATTGATAGGAGTTGACCTTCTCTGCCAACCAGCAGGAGGCAGGAATGAATCCCACCTAGGTGGAGGCCATGGGCAGACCCTCATAGAAGAAATGTTTAGTCATTTTGTCCTGTGGGAGGATTCATGCTTCCGCTTCTAATTGCTTTACAGAAGAATGTGGAAGCTTAGAGATTTTTTAGCTGTTAGGAAAGAAATTCCATTATATCCAAAAGATAGTTTAATAAGAATATCTTCCATACAAATTATAAGAATGAGTTGAGGGTTATATGAAATTAAAATATATGAACTAGCATAGGCACACTTCCACATATAAAATACTGTGGTTCCACCACTATTCAGTTTTTTAAAAGTCTGCACACGATATAATGAAAATAAATGCATAAATAATTAACTTTAATCTATTTTCCCTGTCTCTCAACAGGCAAAAATTTTTTCTGTAACTTATCAACTTAACACCAAACACATAAAAGAACATTTTTTTAAAAACCAAACTTTGTTGTGGCAAATGGAATATATGCCTGAGTTTTTCCATTCCTTTTAAAATCTTTGGTATGGTTCATGTAAAGTCAGGGGGTAAAGTAGAAAAAACCTGGAAACAAGCTCTTGCCAAACATTAAACTTCTGTAAAAGGATTTAAAAGCAAAACCCAAACAAAAGAGGGGGCGTATTCACCAAAGAATGTGATATAATTCTGATACTTTTACAGCAGGAAGTGAACGCTTTCACTTAGAAGATTGCAATAGGTAGAATATTTCTCTTCTCCCTCCTTCTCATGAATTTCACCAATGGATTAGTATTTTTGGATATTGTTCAAAATGTACAAAATTAAAATAACCTGATGATATAAGCTCTATCATCCACATTTTCATTTCATAAGCCTAGCCTGAACCAATACTTTTAGAAATGTGCTTTTGCTGACCTATTACTGCTTTGCTCATCAGTTCAGTTTACAAGTAACATATGAATAGTGTATTTTATGAGGAGCCGTAAATTTTACATTTCTTTCAGAGTTGATCTTATTCATGGTTTAGACTTCTTGATGCTTAAGAGTTTAAGTCATTCTCCAAATCCCACAAAGTATATATAATTTCAGATCTTTTTAATGTTCTGAATAAAGGACCATAATATTTTCCTACCAGTTTGTCCTATAGGGTGTGGCATTCCTCTGCTGTACTTGGCATACAGATCAACAACCAGGAGGAAGAGGCTGTAGATCTGCCCTCGGCAGCTGACCGTTGTGCTGTTTTGTTTATTGGCTTATTTTTTACCATATTCCTCCCCACTTCCTCCAAGGAATTCTTTGAAGTTTTTTTCTCATTTTCGTACATGTCTTGTGTATCTGAAGAAGTCAAAGGACAGCTGTTTTAAAAACTACTTTGCCCTGTTCAAATTGATTTTGAAAGAGTTTTTGTCCCCTTTAAAAAAAATGACCTAATTCAAATTGTAAAGAGCAGAATCTGGTTTAGATTGTTGAGCAAATCATTTTAGTATAAATGGAGCACTGATGATGGGATTATGCATGAGCCAGACTTGTGGCTTTTGGTATTTTCCTTGTTTTTCTGTTATATGGCCACAGAAGTAACACCGAGTCTTAGAGAGGGTTTCTCTCAGGGTGGTGATACAAGGACTCCAAGTCCTTTGCTCTAGAAGGACACATGAACAGAGAAGTTTCTATTTAGAGTAATTAGAATAAGTAGCTAATTAAAGGCTTCTTGGCACCTAAGTACAGAGAACAGACTGAAATGGCTCTGCTGTCCTCAGGCTTGAAGTACTGCCAATGTGAACACATCAGACAATTTTTGATGCTAGGAAGGCAGTCATGTTGGGTTCTGTTTAGGTCTGGGAAATAAAACCACCTTGCCTTGTAAACTAAGCAAGAATAAAGAGAAATGTTTCATTTATCTTGAGTGAATGCAGTGTGCAACTAGGTATTTGACTTCCAATTTTGCTTTAAATTTTTTAAGTAATATTAACTCTGTTAATGCAATAGTAATATTAATTTATACATGATATTTATACCATAGATGGATAAGAGCAATCTCCTTAGCTTTAAATTCTTAAGGACCCCTTACTTTTTTTTTTTTTTTGGTTGGTATTATAACATTTATTAAAATAATACTATGAGTTAATAGAAACAGCAAAGAACCAAAGAATTAAAATGCAAGTTATATAAATCCCAACTAAAACCTAAAAGTGAAAGCAATTGGCAAATTGCTATCAAAATTGCTATCAGTTATCAATATTTTGGATTTTGCATTTTGTATCCTTTTCTCAGTCAAGAAAAAAATTCTTTTTGAATAGTATATAACATACATGTAAAATAATATATAAAAATAATTATAAACTTATTATAAATACTAAAACTTACTAAAATACTTAACTTACTAGAATACTATCAACAATGGCTGTAAATACATTATCTTACATTTTTCTTATAGTCAATTGGTTGATTATGGTACACATACAGCATGAAAGCACTGAGATAATAAAGAATAGATAAAAACACATATCAGCTGTATGGTAGCAATCAAGTGACACTCCCATTACCCATGCTAAAAGGATTCCATAATATTATCAGAAAAAAAGTCTTAAAAACTGTGTATTTTAATAAGAAATAAATTCAATAAAGAATGATAGTACTGAGAACCAGGGCATTCAGAAGGACCTTTAACATTTGATTTTTCTTTTAGGGACACTAAGGAGGCGTTGAGAAGGCAATGGCACCCCACTCCAGTACTCTTGCCTGGAAAATCCCATGGGTGGAGGAGCCTGGTGGGCTGCAGTCCATGGTGTCAAGAAGAGTCAGACACGACTGAGCGAATTCACTTTCACTTTTCATTTTCATGCATTGGAGAAGGAAATGGCAACCCACTCCAGTGTTCTTGCCTGGAGAACCCCAGGGACGGGGAGCCTGGTGGGCTGCTGTCTACGGGGTCACACAGAGTCAGACACGACTGAAGCGACTTAGCAGCAGCAGCAGCAGTAGCAAGGAGGATTTGCTGGAAATTAGTCACTGGGTTACATAGAGTGGCTGGTGATCCACACAAGGGATAAGAAAGTTGAAGCAGCAATAGAACTATTTCAACCAAAGTCTTGGTGGAGAATGTGTGACTGGACATTGAATGCAAAAACCACGTGTAAATATAGTCATACCACTAGTGGCAGGTCGTTCCTCTCTGGTTGATCTCCCTTTTGTCATTGTTTGCTGATTCTTTTGCACTCACTTCTGCCAACTCTGTGGCTGCCTCGTGTTATTCCTACTTACTCTGTCCTTTGCTCCAGTGTCAGTTCATGTCTGGACCAGAGCTGGCTCTGAAGAAGTGGGCTGGAGACAGAGTGAGGAAGAGAGAGGAAATGAACATCTTCCTCCTTTTGCCTACCATTGTTCATGGCTCAGCTTGAATAGATCCAGTTAACAGGTAAAGTTAGGGTTTTTTAACAAAGGATGACAAGTCCCCTGACTGAATATGATCATTCTGGAAGAAACTCAGCACTGAAATGAAAATGATCCTTAAAGCTCACACGTGGGAAGAAAATATAATTCCTGCACCCTGGGGAAGCAGATTTCCTTTACTCTGAGGAAAAAAACAGAAATGGTGAATCTTCCTCAGTTCAACCTGGCACACAGTACTGAAAAAATGTCCAACCCAGAGCAGGAATCCATAATTTTTGTGTAAAGTAGTTTTGTCCTTTAGTGAAGGAAGTATATACCTTTATCAGGCACTATAACTAGAGATGGTTCTCATGGAAGAATGCCTAAAACTGATTATAATTATTGAATGAACNAATACTAAAACTTACTAAAATACTTAACTTACTAGAATACTATCAACAATGGCTGTAAATACATTATCTTACATTTTTCTTATAGTCAATTGGTTGATTATGGTACACATACAGCATGAAAGCACTGAGATAATAAAGAATAGATAAAAACACATATCAGCTGTATGGTAGCAATCAAGTGACACTCCCATTACCCATGCTAAAAGGATTCCATAATATTATCAGAAAAAAAGTCTTAAAAACTGTGTATTTTAATAAGAAATAAATTCAATAAAGAATGATAGTACTGAGAACCAGGGCATTCAGAAGGACCTTTAACATTTGATTTTTCTTTTAGGGACACTAAGGAGGCGTTGAGAAGGCAATGGCACCCCACTCCAGTACTCTTGCCTGGAAAATCCCATGGGTGGAGGAGCCTGGTGGGCTGCAGTCCATGGTGTCAAGAAGAGTCAGACACGACTGAGCGAATTCACTTTCACTTTTCATTTTCATGCATTGGAGAAGGAAATGGCAACCCACTCCAGTGTTCTTGCCTGGAGAACCCCAGGGACGGGGAGCCTGGTGGGCTGCTGTCTATGGGGTCACACAGAGTCAGACACGACTGAAGCGACTTAGCAGCAGCAGCAGCAGTAGCAAGGAGGATTTGCTGGAAATTAGTCACTGGGTTACATAGAGTGGCTGGTGATCCACACAAGGGATAAGAAAGTTGAAGCAGCAATAGAACTATTTCAACCAAAGTCTTGGTGGAGAATGTGTGACTGGACATTGAATGCAAAAACCACGTGTAAATATAGTCATACCACTAGTGGCAGGTCGTTCCTCTCTGGTTGATCTCCCTTTTGTCATTGTTTGCTGATTCTTTTGCACTCACTTCTGCCAACTCTGTGGCTGCCTCGTGTTATTCCTACTTACTCTGTCCTTTGCTCCAGTGTCAGTTCATGTCTGGACCAGAGCTGGCTCTGAAGAAGTGGGCTGGAGACAGAGTGAGGAAGAGAGAGGAAATGAACATCTTCCTCCTTTTGCCTACCATTGTTCATGGCTCAGCTTGAATAGATCCAGTTAACAGGTAAAGTTAGGGTTTTTTAACAAAGGATGACAAGTCCCCTGACTGAATATGATCATTCTGGAAGAAACTCAGCACTGAAATGAAAATGATCCTTAAAGCTCACACGTGGGAAGAAAATATAATTCCTGCACCCTGGGGAAGCAGATTTCCTTTACTCTGAGGAAAAAAACAGAAATGGTGAATCTTCCTCAGTTCAACCTGGCACACAGTACTGAAAAAATGTCCAACCCAGAGCAGGAATCCATAATTTTTGTGTAAAGTAGTTTTGTCCTTTAGTGAAGGAAGTATATACCTTTATCAGGCACTATAACTAGAGATGGTTCTCATGGAAGAATGCCTAAAACTGATTATAATTATTGAATGAATGTCGTTAGTGACAGAGAAGTAATATCAGCAACAGTATGGCAGTAATATCAGCAACAGTATGGCAGAAGGTATCATTACTGCTTGGGACAAAAGACGTCATGTGAGGCACCAAATGCAGTGAGGAAGTGTTGCTAAGTGACAGTGAAGTAACAGAACTATTATATTAATGAGGAGAGACTGGCTGTTAACTAGGTTCATGGATGCAGTGACAAGTGTTTGTGATTTCCTTCCAGCCCCATCACAATCTTCTCTGCTGCCCCTCTCATCCTTGCACCAAATTAGATGCCAAGAAAGAGAAGACACTAAGGAGCACTAGGGTTTCATTATTTATTCTTATGAGGATTTTTCTGTAGGAAATTTTTTGTTTGCCTTACTTTTGTTTTCTTACTCAATTTGTTATTCAATTGTTCCACTCAGCCCTGGTGGCTTCCTCAAGTAGCCAGCTTCCTACTTCGCTGAAAGAACATAGTTTATTGTGGCGGATATGAGCAAGGGTACATGAGTCTCAGAAGTCTAGGTCAGAGTGCAAATAAAAAATTCTTGCTAACCTAACCTTCTTAAGCTTTGGTTTTGCTAAATGACAAATAATAATAAATGATCATAATAATAGTACCAACCTCTTGGAAATGTGAAAATTCAATGTAATAATACACATCGAAGGCACAGACACCGATACTTGCTAACAAAATAAGTCAGATATTTTGTGTGATACCAAACTCATTTTATTTCATGTGGTTGCAAGCAGAGTAAGAGGAGTACCCTGAGGGATAGTAAGAGTGATGATTTATTGATTACCTACCCTGTGTTAGGTCAGAGATGCAGAGGTAATAGCAGGAAATAAGAACTATTTCCTAATTGACCTTCAGAGCTCTCAGTTTAAAAGGAGAAAAGTCAACCATTCAAAAAGCCTAAAAATAAGACATGAAGAAGAGGATAAGGAGAAAAGGGAATCCCAGTACAGTGTTTCTGGGAATGTAAACTGGTGCAGCTATTATGGAAAACATGATGAAAGATCCTTTAAAAACTAAAAATAGAACTACTATATGATTGAGCAATTCCACTCCTGGGCATATATCCAGAAAAAAAAGAAAGCACTAATCCTAAAAGATATATGTACTCCAATATTCATAGCAGCACTATTTACAATAGCCAAGACATAAAAGCAACCCAATTACCCATCACTGGATGACTGGATTAAGAAGATGTAGTCTACATACACAATGGGATATCAGACATTAAAAAAAAAGACATAGTGCCATTTGCAGCAATGTGGATGTACTAGAAAATATTATGCTTAGTGAAGTAAGTCACAGAGATAAATACTGTATGATATCACTTATATGTGGATATACACCAAAGTAATTAAAAATATAATAATAACTATATATTAATATACATTATATAATATAGATAATATATTATATAATGTATATTAATATATATTAAAAATAATACTAATGAATGTATATATAAAACAAATGGTTACACAGATATAGAAAAGAAACCTGTGTTTACCAAAGAAGGAAAGGGGAAGGGGCAAAATTAGGGGTATAGGATTAACAGATACAAACTACTATATGCAAAATAGATAACAAGGATATACTGTAGAGCACGAGGTATTACACCATTATATCATAATAACCTCTAATGGAATATAATGTATGAAAATACTACACTGCTATGTTGTATACCTGAAACTAACACAACATTGTAAATCAACTATACTTCAAAAAATATAAAGAAGACCACTACTAAAATATAGCTTTTCGGGGGATTTAAGTAGCACAGGCTCTCCGACTGACCTGAAAGCAAATCAGGAGCATGTTGTGAGCTTTCTTTTTAAGCAAGGGTCACATGAGTAGGAACTGAGAGTGGTCTAGTCACTAAGAGAAACACCAAACACTAGCCCCAAGAAACGGGGACTTAGGACCTACAACCACAGCACTAAACTCCTCCAACAACTTAGATGAATTTGATGGAGGCCTGAGCTCCACATGAGAACACAGCCCCAGCCAACACCCCATTTTCAGCTTTGCAAGGCCCTGAACTGTGAACCTGGTTATGCCACACCAAGACTTCTGACCTGCAGAAACTGTATGGGCAGATTAATTTGAAATGAATGAATGAAATGAAATGTAAGAACTACTGCCATGCTCTGGAAGGAACACGGGACCCTGCTCGCCACGACCAGAGAAAAGCCTGCACCGCAACTAGAGAGTCGGCCCTGCTCGCCAGGACTAGAGAAAAGCCTGCACAGCAACGAAAACCCAGCACAGCCAAATAAGCCGAGGAGCCCGCGTGGGGAGCCGCAGACACGGCCAAGAAAAGAAGGCCTCTGTGACTCCAGCCTCCAGAAACTCACCTGAGAGGGTGGCTCCTGAGAGAGAGAAGGGCCAGGGTGTCCCTCCTGAGACAGGGCACAGTCTGCCTGGAAACACGTCTCTTCTCTGCCCTCGATCCTGGCGGGAGCGACTCAGTCATTGATCAACCGGGCAGATAAGCCTGATGTGGTGACACTCAGGTCCAGCCCGCGCAGCGGCTCTATGCTGTGGGCCTGCCTCCTAAGGGGTGGGTCCCCCCTCTGCCGGAGCCGCCGAGCTGCTCAAGTTCAGAGGGCTCTTCCAGCAGTGAGGACACAGGAGCAAGCGGAGGTCTTTGGATGCTTCCTGGGCCCGCCAGGTGATTCTGATACACACCTTGGGCTGAAGACTGCTGGCTTAATTACTAGATATTTGCATCAGGTGGAGGCAGACTCTACTAGTCTGAAAGTTATGG
>SJYX01013472.1:143962-159237 GCA_006410675.1 Oreotragus oreotragus
AATGAGATGGATGAAACTGGAACCGATTATACAGAGTGAAGTAAGCCAGAAAGAAAAACACCAATACAGTATACTGACACATATATATGGAATTTAGAAAGATGGTAATGAGGACCCTGTATGCAAGACAGTAAAAGAGATACAGATGTGTAGAGTGGATTTTTGGACTCTGAGGGAGAGGGAGAGGTAGAGGGTGGGATGATTTGGGAGAATAGCATTGAAATATGTATACTATCATGTAAGAAATGAATTGCCAGTCTGTGTTCGATGCAGGATGCAGGATGCTTGGGGCTGGTGCATGGGGATGATCCGGAGGGATGATGTGGGGTGGGAGGTTGGGGGGGTTCATGTTTAAAAAATATATATATATATATAGCTTTTCATAAGATTAATACAAACCACTAATCAGTTAAAAGTGTAATACTAGAAAATTATATTTGTCAAATAATAATGACTAGTGGAAAATCAAATTATAACTCTATTTACCAAATAATAAAATAAATTTGCATTTTAGAAAAATGCAGTATGACAGTTCCAAGTATTATGTTAAGCAGTAAGTAAAGGAAACATATGAAAAGAGTAATGGTAGGACTTGTAACCAAAACTGTCTAATTTCCTATCAGGTATAAGCAAAGTTTTAACAAATCTACTGACATTTAGAGAGGAGTTTCAATTTGATTGAAAATATAACTGAAGGTGTTAAATAAGAGATGGAGGATTAGATGAATCTTCTTCTGGATTAACATACTGCTGTATTTTTTTTTACTTGTACACAATGATATAAATGAAACAGTGTAGGTTTTGGGGTCAACACAAACTTGAGTTTATCCTGTATGACTGATTACATTTACTTAATGTCTCTAGAACTCAGTTACACAATCTGAAAAATGGGATAATAATAACTAAAATTCAGGAAAGTTGCCTATAATATTAAATATGTATAGGCAGGTATAAGTGCAAAATAGTGGTAAAGTCCATTTATATTAACTTTCCTTCTCTCTCACTTTCTTTCTCTATTTGCTCCCCTTCTGAATCACCCCAATTTTGCAATACCTAAGAGAAGACGGAACAGCTACTTTTTTACTAAATACAAACTAAAAGGATATGGCACTAAGATCTGATCAATGTAATACTTCTACTCATATATGGTAACATTCATAAAGCATCACTATGAACAAAGCTAGTGGAGGTGATGGAATTCCAGTTGAGCTATTTCAAATCCTGAAAGATGATGCTGTGAAAGTGCTGCACTCAATATGCCAGCAAATTTGGAAAACTCAGCAGTGGTCACAGGACTGGAAAAGGTCAGTTTTCATCCCAATCCCAAAGAAAGGCAGTGCCAAAGAATGCTCAGACTATTGCACAATTGCACTCATCTCACATGACAACCCATTCCAGTACTCTTGCCTGGAAAATCCCATGGGCAGAGGAGCCTGTAAGGGTGCAGTCCATGGGATCGCAGAGTCGGACATGACCAAGTGACTTCACTTTCACTTTTCACTTTCATGCATCGGAGAAGGAACTGGCAACCCACTCCAGTGTACTTGCCTGGAGAATCCCAGGGACAGGGGAGCCTGGTGGGCTGCTGTCTATGGGGTTGCAGAGAGTCAGACACGACTGAAGCGACTTAGCAGCAGCAACAGCAGCACATGCTAGTAAAGTAATGCTCAATATTCTCCAAGCCAGGCTTCAACAATACATGAACCGTGAACTTCCAGATGTTCAAGCTGGTTTTAGAAAAGGCAGAGGAACCAGAGATCAAATTGCCAACATCCGCTGGATCATGGAAAAAGCAAGAGAGTTCCAGAAAAACATCTATTTCTGCTTTATGGACAATGCCAAAGCCTTTGACTGTGTGGCTCACAATAAACTGTGGAAAATTCTGAAAGAGATGGGAATACCAGACCACCTAACCTGCCTCTTGAGAAATCTATATGCAGGTCAGGAAGCAACAGTTAGAACTGGACATGGAACAACAGACTGGTTCCAAATAGGAAAAGGAGTACGTCAAGGGTTTATATTGTCATCCTGCTTATTTAACTTACATGCAGAGTACATCATGAGAAACGCTGGACTGGAAGAAACACAAGCTGGAATCAAGATTGCCAGGAGAAATATCAATAACCTCAGATATGCAGATGATACCACCCTTATGGCAGAAAGTGAAGAGGAACTAAAAAGCCTCTTGATGAAAGTGAAGGAGGAGAGTGAAAAAGTTGGCTTAAAGCTCACCATTCAGAAAACGAAGATCATGGCATCCAGTCCGATCACTTCATGGGAAATAGATGGGGAAACAGTGGAAACACTGACTGGAATCAAGATTGCCAGGAGAAATATCAATAACCTCAGATATGCAGATGATACCACCCTTATGGCAGAAAGTGAAGAGGAACTAAAAAGCCTCTTGATGAAAGTGAAGGAGGAGAGTGAAAAAGTTGGCTTAAAGCTCACCATTCAGAAAACGAAGATCATGGCATCCAGTCCGATCACTTCATGGGAAATAGATGGGGAAACAGTGGAAACACTGTCAGACTTTATTTTGGGGGGCTCCAAAATCACTGCAGATTGTCATTGCAGCCATGAAATTACAAGACGCTTACTCCTTGGAAGCAAAGTTATGACCAACCTAGATAGCATATTCAAAAGCAGAGACATTACTTTGCCAACAGAGGTCCATCTAGTCAAGGCTATGGTTTCTCCAGTAGTCATGTATGGATGTGAGAGTTGGACTGTGAAGAAAGCTGAGTGTTGGACTGTGAATAAAGCTGAGTGCCGAAGAATTGATGCCTTTGAACTGTGGTGTTGGAGAAGACTCTTGAGAGTCCCTTGGACTGCAAAGAGATCCATCCTGTCCATCTTAGGAGATCAGTCTTGGGTGTTCTTTGGAAGGACTGATGCTAAAGCTGAAACTCCAGTACTTTGGCCACCTCATGAGAAGAGTTGACTCATTGGAAAAGACTCTGATGCAGGAAGGGATTGGGGGCAGGAGGAGAAGGGGACAACCAAGGATGAGATGACTGGATGGCATCACTGACTCGATGGACGTGAGTTTGAGTGAACTCTGGGAATTGGTGATGGACAGGGAGGCCTGGCGTGCTGCAATTCATGGGGTCGCAAAGAGTCGGACATGACTGAGCGACTGAACTGAACTGAACAACCCATTTGTTGCAAAATACTCATGAACTGATCAGATCAGCTCAAGTTTGAAAAATAATTCCTCTTTGCATTTAGTATGCTGATCTGTGAATTTACAATTGTGAGCATTTTGAAAGACATTTTTCTCTATTTTCATTACATTAGCTTTACAACATGAAATGAATTTAAAGTTTAATACAAATGGCACAGGTTTACAAACTGTTCAAGGAATTTTTAACTCTAAAATGAAAAATTAATTCTAAAAATTATGGGGTTGAGTAAGCTTTCTCTTAATTAACAAATATAGAGGCTGAAATTGAGAGTATTTAACCTTGGGAAAGTTAGTTCTTTATGAGCACAGATAGAATTATAAGAAAATGTGGTAGACCTCTATTTGTGTGTTAATTCCTCAGATTTTAATGCAGATGAAATGAAGGGGGAAGATAGGCATACTGGACTGGATATAAGGTACTATGTAGCACCTGTCTCAAAATCTCCCAACACACACTTGGGAATTGCTTCCATACACACAGAAATGAGAAAGAGAAATGTTTATATTAATCTAAGGAACAGAATTCATGTGTGTATGTGAGTGTGTGCATTTGGTGTGTGTGTGCATGTGTGCATGTGTTCATCTATGTAGAGTGAGAAACAGACAGAAATAGTTTCTGGTTCCTTCTCTTAGCAGGTGTGGGCCTTTCATTTTTTTCCCTTCTCCATATTTCTTGAGTAATCACATCCATTTCCATATTTGAACTATTCTGTTTACAAATTCCTGGCTGCAACACACACAAAATTCTGTCATCTCTAACTATTTACTAGCCACATTTTTATCTCAAACTCCCCATGCCTAAAGTAGAATGCTCCTTGTTTTTGTCCCAGGCAACTCTTCTTGATATGAAAAATTCAGATTTGGATGTATATTACCATATGTGAAATAGATTGCTGGTCCAGGTTCGATGCTTGAGACTGGGCGCTCAGGGCCAGTGCACTGGGATAACCCTGAGGGATGGGATGGGGAGGGATGTGGAAGAGGGGTTCAGGATGAGGGACACATGTGAACCCATGGCTAATTCACATCAATGTATGACAAAAACCACTACAATATTGTAAAGCTGTTAGCCTCCAATTAAAATAAATCAATTAATTTTTAAAAATTCAGGTTTGGGATTGGAAGGAAAAAGCAATTTATATAGTCCAACCTCCCATAAACCACAGCGGAATGCCACCGACAGAAATCTTGGTCTTGGTCATCTATTTATTTATATTTACTTCATCAGGTAACTCATTACATTATTTTAAAAGAAGCCATTACCTCACAAGACAATGTTTATCACATATAGAGAATAGTACATTGTAGGCTATTGCCTGGCCACAAATCTCAGCTCAGCTCCTCACTTACTAGATCACATCTAGTGCTTTGGTTTGCTTATCTGTTAACTTATGTTAATGACAGTGCCTGTGTGGTAGGGGTTTTGTAAGGAAGAAACAAGTTAATTCATACTAAATCCTAAGCATAGTAAGTGCTATATAAGCTGTTTTTGATATTATTATTATTATTATCAATATAATTGTGATTCTTACTATAAAGTATTTCACACCTAAAGGTATAAAAGTTTTATGTTATTACTCATGTACCACCATCTAGCATAAAAAAACAAAGCATAACTGATATTATTTTAATCCTCTGATATACTTCTCTAATCCCAATTCTCCTTTTTCCTATAGGCTAATTATAATATTATATACCAAATTTGGAACTCACCATTCCTATGTATAACTTAATAATTTTGTTGTATAAACACGTGCATCATGAGAAACACTGGACTGGAAGAAACACAAGCTGGAATCAAGATTGCCGGGAGAAATATCAATAACCTCAGATATGCAGATGACACCACCCTTATGGCAGAAAGTGAAGAGGAGCTAAAAAGCCTCTTGGTGAAAGTGAAAGTGGAGAGTGAAAAAGTTGGCTTAAAGCTCACCATTCAGAAAACGAAGATCATGGCATCTGGTCCCATCACTTCATGGGAAATAGATGGGGAAACAGTGGAAACAGTGTCAGACTTTATTTTGGGGGGGCTCCAAAATCACTGCAGATGGTCACTGCAGCCATGAAATTAAAAGACGCTTACTCCTTGGAAGAAAAGTTATGACCAACCTAGATAGCGTATTGAAGAGCAGAGACATTACTTTGCCAACAAAGTTCCATCTAGTCAAGGCTATAGTTTTTCCAGTAGTCATATGTGGATGTGAGAGTTGGACTGTGCAGAAGGCTGAGCGCCGAAGAATCGATGCTTTTGAACTGTGGTGTTGGAGAAGACTCTTGAGAGTCCCTTGGACTGCAAGGAGATCCAACCAGTCCATTCTGAAGGAGATCAGCCCTGGGATTTCTTTGGAAGGAATGATGCTAAAGCTGAAACTCCAGTACTTTGGCCACCTCATGCGAAGAGNACTCTTGAGAGTCCCTTGGACTGCAAGGAGATCCAACCAGTCCATTCTGAAGGAGATCAGCCCTGGGATTTCTTTGGAAGGAATGATGCTAAAGCTGAAACTCCAGTACTTTGGCCACCTTATGCAAAGAATTGACTCATTGGAAAAGACTCTGATGCTGGGAGGGATTGGGGGCAGGAGGAGAAGGGGACGACAGAGGATGAGATGGCTGGATGGCATCACGGACTCGACAGACGTGAGTCTGAGTGAACTCTGGGAGTTGGTGATGGACAGGGTGGCCTGGTGTGCTGTGATTCATGAGGTCGCAAAGAGTTGGACACGATTGAGTGACTGAACTGAACTGAACTGACACAATATAGATTATTAGGTTACTTATTTCCTAACTTCCTATTTCTGGTGTCTTATGATGTGTATTCTTTTTACAACTTGCTCTTATGGCTCAGCAAAATATTTTTATTTTGAGATTTACCAATGTGGATAAAGCGAGCTCTGGGTCACTCATTAGCACAGTTGTATTTTATTCCATTGCATATTTTCTTTTATTCCATTTTCTGTTGTAAGACACTCAGGTCGATTTCAACTTTTTTCTTTTGCCAATATAAATAATGCTGTTGGCCATTTTATTATTAGATGGCAAAGAACTTCTTGCTTCTATTGACCCCCAAATTTGCCTCCATACAATGTCTACACAGTGTTTCTAGCTCTTCCCTGTAAATACATATAGGATTTTCTTATATTCTGCATATTCAGGTCTTGCTACTCTGATTTTAAAGAAACTCATTTTTGTTACACAGAAACTCTTACTTACTAACCTCATTTTCATTTAATATCATTGAAATTGTATAAGAAATACAAGCTTGTCATAAAAATCATCCTACAACATAAAATGGAATAAATACCCTACGATTGGTGAGCATATTTTCCCAGTCTTTTCCTTTGCCTGTAACTATGTAGTTAAACATTTATATGTTCACATTGTCTTTCTATTTTATCTGTGTCCTAGTCTTCTCTTCTTGTAAGAACACCAATCATTTTGGATTAGGGCTCACACTGATCAGTTCAGTTCAATTCAGTTCAGTTGCTCAGTCGTGTCTGACTCTTTGTGACCTCATGAATCGCAGCACGCCAGGCCTTCCTGTCTATCACCAACTCCCGGAGTTCACTCAAACTCACGTCCATCGAGTCAGTGATGCCATTCACCTATCTGATCCTCTGTCGTCCCCTTCTCCTCCTGCCCCCTATTCCTCCTAGCATCACCGTCTTTTCCAATGAGTCAACTCTTCGCATGAGGTGGCCAAAGTACTGGAGTTTCAGCTTTAGCATCATTCCTTCCAAAGAATACCCAGGACTGATCTCCTTTAGAATGGACCGGTTGGATCTCCTTGCAGTCCAAGGGACTCTCAAGAGTCCTCTTCAACACCACAGTTCAAAAGCATCAATTCTTCAGTGCTCAGCTTTCTTCATAGTCCCACTCTCACATCCATACATGACCACTGGAAAAACCATAGCCTTGACTAGATGGACCTTTTTTGGCAAAGTAATGTCTCTGCTTTTGAATATGCTATCTAGATTGGTCATAACTCTCCTTCCAAGGAGTAAGCATCTTTTAATTTCATGGCTGCAGTCACCATCTGCAGTGATTTTGGAGCCCAAAAAATAAAATCTGACACTGTTTCCACTGTTTACCCATCTATTTCCCATGAAGTGATGGGACCAGATGCCATGATCTTAGTTTTCTGGATGTTAAGCTTTAAGCCAACTTTTTCACTCTCCTCTTTCACTTACACACTGATAACCTTATTTTAATTTAATTACATGTTTAAAGAACCAAATACAGTCATATGCTGGGCAGGCTTTAAATAAGCATGTATTAATAAATGATTCCTTCTTGAACATTGTAATCTATATGGAAATTAATTCAAGAACCTCAATTATACAGTGGTACAGGGTATCACCTGACTTAAATTTGTTAATAGTTTAGAATCATTCAAGTTCTCTTCTGAAGAATTAATTTCTCCAATCCCTATAATAACATATTTTCCTGAATTTAAAAAGCAGATTTGAACTAGATGAGCCCAGTGGTTGTAAACATAAAATTATAAAACTTAATTTCCCTTAATACTAATAGTTAGAAAAATCTTTAAACAAAAGGATAAAATATTGTTTAAAATTATTTGATTTATGATATTTGAAACCTGTGGGAATTGATCCTGGAGGCACAAGTAGTAAAATAATGTTTGGAATTCCATATATTAGTTCAGTTCAGTTCAGTCACTGAGTCTTGTCTGACTCTTTGCAACCCCATGAACCGCAGCACACCAGGCCTCCTTGTCCATCACCAACTGCCGGACTCTACCCAAACCCATGTCCATTGAGTTGGTGATGCCATCCAACCATCTCATTCTCTGTCATCCCCTTCTCTTCCTGTCCTCAATCTTTCCTAGCAGCAAGGTCTTTTCAAATGAGTCAGCTCTTCGTATCAGGTGGCCAAAGGACTGGAGTTTCAGCTTCAACATCAGTCCTCCCATTGAACACCCAGGACTGAACTCCTTTAGGATGGACTGGTTGGATCTCCAAGGAACTCTCAAGAGTCTCCTTCAACCCACAGTTCAAAAGCATCAATTCTTCAGTGCTCAACTTTCATTATAGTCCAACTCTCACATTCATACATGACCACTGGAAAAACCATAGCCTTGACTAGATGGAACTTTGTTGGCAAAGTATTGTCTATGCTTTTTAATATGCTGTCTAGGTTGGTCATAACTTTCCTTCCAAGGAGTAAGTGTCTTTTAATTTCATGGCTGCAGTCACCATCTGCAGTGATTTTCGAGCCCCAAAAAATAAAGTCAGCCTCTGTTTCCACAGTTTCCCCATCTATTTGCTATGAAGTGATAGGACCAGATGCCACGATCTGTTTTCTCAATGTTGAGCTTTAATCCAACTTAAAATTCAATAAAATGTGTTCTTTAAAAAAAAAAAAATTATTTTTATTGGAGGCTAATTACTTTACAATATTGTGGTGGCTTTTGCCATACATTGACATGAATCAGTCACGGGTGTACATGTGTCCCTCCGTCCCAAACCCTCCTCCCTCTCCCTTCCCATCCCATCCCTCTGGGTTTTCCGAGTGCACTGACTTTGAGTTCCCTGTTTCATGCATCAAACTTGGATCGGTCATCTATTTCACATATGGTGACATACATGTCTCAATGCAATTCTCTCAAATCATCCTACCCTCGTCCTCTCCCACAGAGTCCAAAACTCTGGTTTTTATATCTGTGTCTCTTTTGCTGTCTTGCACATAGGGTTGTTGTTACCATCCTTCTAAATTCCATATATGCGTTAGTATATGGTACTGGTGTTTTTCTTTCTGACTTCCTTCACTCTGTATAATAGGCTCCAGTTTCATCCACCTCATTAGAACTGACTCAAATGCATTATTTTTAATGGCTGGGTAATACTCCATTGTGTATATGTACCACAGCTTTCTTATCCATTCATCTGTTGATGGACATCTAGGTTGCTTTCATGTCCTGGCTATTGTAAACAGTGCTGTGATGAACATTGGGGTACACATGTCTCTTTCAGTTCTGGTTTCCTTGAAGTGTATGCCCAGCAATGGGATTGCTGGGTCATATGGCAGTTCTATTTCCAGTTTTTAAAGTGATCTCCACACTGTTCTCCATAGTGGCTGTACTAGTTTGCATTCCCACCAACTGTGTAAGAGGATTCCTTTTCCTTTTCCACACTCTCTCCAGCACTTATTATCTGTAGATTTTTTGATAGCAGCCATTCTGAACATCGTGAGATGGTCATTGTGGTTTTGATTTGCATTTCTCTGATAATGAGTGACGTTGAGCATCTTTTCATGTGCTTGTTAGCCATCTCTGTGTGTGTCTTCTTTGGAGAAATGTCTGTTTAGTTCATTGGCCCATTTTTTTTGATTGGGTAATTTATTTTTCTGGTATTGAGCTGCATGAGCTGCTTATATATTTTTGAGATTAATTTTTTGTCAGTTGCTTCATTTGCTATTATTTTCTCCCATTCTGAAGCCTGTCTTTTTACCTTGCTTATAGTTTCCTTCCTTCTGCAAAACCTTTTAAGTTTAATTAGGTCCCATTTGTTTATTTTTGCTTTTAATGTCCATTACTCTGGGAGGTGAGTCATAGAGGATCTTGCTATGATTTATGTCAGACAGTGTTCTGCCCATATTTTCCTCTAGGAGTTTTATAGTTTCTGGTCTTACATTTAGATATTTAATCCATTTTGAGTTTATAAAATGTGTTCTTTTATCAACTATACACAAAAATAGATTGACAAATTTTCCTATTCTGTATATTGAACATGAACATGTGAAGATCAATTTTGACAAAGCCATCAGTGAATCTATACAATCAAAGCTTTAAGGAATTAAACTATAATATTATTAACTTTTACAATAGACAAACATCTAGGTAGATACTTTTATCTTTTCATCTAAAAAGTTTGTTAATGTTATAAAAAGTTTGAAATCACTACCAGTTTTATACTGAAATATATATTTTATTTCTTCAGGTATGTTATGATCATTACTTTAATTCATTTTATATCATAATTATTAGATAATTTTTTTATATATGAAGGAGGATGATGTTTAGATGGTGATACCTTCTTGGTGTCAAATACACTGGTTATACTATTGTCACTGATTCATCTTATTTACTTTGCTACTTAGAGTTACTGGCCACACGAGTTATTAGACATATTTTCTCCCACAGAATGACTGGAAAGAGGACAATCCCAGGCCCTGATGGTGAGCAACACTGTAGAGCATTATGATACAGTTTCATCAAAGAAAAAGATTTATAAAGAGTACTGTGACAAAAAAAATCATCACTCTTATGCTCAGTAAACAAACACTGTACTATTACATGTCAAGCACTGTGTTAGGAGGGGAAATCCAAGGAAAGGGAAATACGTATTTTTTTATTTTCCAGGATGTTAGAATCCAGTGAAGAAATAAAATGTGAGCAAATGAGAGAATGAAGTATAGTAGAGAGGCCAGTCAGCAGAGCATCTGGGGACCTTGGGAGAGATGCATATTCCATCACCTTCTAGAATTACAACCTAGGGAAAATTACTTGCCTTCTCTGTAAAATGAAGATAGCATTATCTTACAGACATAATGTATCTGGTACATGTTAGGCCTCCAACTAGTAGTTAAATATGAACAAGACATGACAAATTAAACATAGAGGAAATGATTAAAAATTTCATGCAACAGTGAATAATATGGTACCCATTAATTTCCTAATAGAAGATGCACATATTATGAGACTTCAGAAAAGGAAAAAAAAAAAGTAACTGAGAGATTTCAATAGGTTTAGACCCAGTACTGGATTCAAAGTACACACAAGGGAGGTGGATAGGAACGGGGCTGGTAGCAATTCCAAGAAGCCCTGATATAACAAATTGTCCTGCACAAATAGTCTCAACTTGCCCTTAATTCCTCCTGGCTTAAAACAAGATCTATTTCAATGCTGAGTGAAAGAAGCTGGACACAAAAGATCCTCTATGAAAGATTCTTTTATTTACCCTACAAAAAGGCAGAACTCATATGTGAGTTTGTCACAGGCAGAGATGGAGTTTATGAGGTGGGAGCAGTAGAGATGAGGAAGGAGCCTAGGAGTTAGGAATATTCTGTTTTCTGATGAGTGTGCTGGTTACATGGCTGTCTTCAATTTCTTAGAATTCATTAAGCTGTATCCATACTTGTGTACTTTTCCATATACAGAGTACTCTTCAATAAAAAGATTCAAAAATATAAATTTTTAAAATCTGAAAAATTTGAAAAAAAAAGGATAAGCCTAGGAGTTAGGAATATTCTGTTTTCTGATGAGTGTGCTGGTTACATGGCTGTCTTCAATTTCTTAGAATTCATTAAGCTGTATCCATACTTGTGTACTTTTCCATATACAGAGTACTCTTCAATAAAAAGATTCAAAAATATAAATTTTTAAAATCTGAAAAATTTGAAAAAAAAAGGATATAGGAAGAAAACTAAGAATAAAAATCAACCATAATCCTGGAATTCAGAATAATTACTATTAACATTTTAAGGCAGGTGCCTCACACATAATTAAGATCATCTCAAATATATTACTTCACAAATATTTCTTTATTCACTAAGCAAATATATTTGTAAGAAGAATCCCATGCTGGAGAATATTTTTATAAAACATGATTTATGGATATGCTATAATTTCCTCAACTAGTCTCATATTTTTACAAATAGAAAATTTCCATAAATATTTAAAAATTACCGCAATAAATTCTTTTGTATATAAATGTATCTCTCAATTCTTGAGCAAGACAAATTCAAGTAAGTTAAGAAGTTTAAAGTTTTCTATGCACATTTTTTTCAATTTCTCTTCAAGATTTGAGTTTATTTTACTCAAATTCTCAGCAATATTAAGAGTACTTTTAAAAAATCTGTACATATTGTTGTTGAAAAGTGTTTTTCTTTCAAATGCTTCTTTTTTTAGTCTGGAGCTTGAACTTTGTTTTATGCTATTAGCTATCTCTGTTTCTTTTTCTGGAATGCCTCTTCCTAGGCTTGGCCAATTTCCCACCGCATCCCCCCTCCCCCCGCCCCCCATTAGAGCATTTTACTTCTCTCAGACTTCTCTGCTTTTTATCTCAACTCAATTTCATTCCAACTAAAACCCAGACTCTGCTTGCTTATGAACTAACTTCCTTTTCATCCACTCTTTTGGCATATGACCTCATTTATGTTTCTGGTTTGACTTGTTAAACTTTCTCTGGGTTTTAAAAGCTTATAATAATCAAGCTTACATGTGGAAAGACAGTAGCACTTGGTGGTAGAAGCAAAAGAGATTGAATATAAACTCTACCCAAGCCTAAGGTCATGAAACAAACCTAATTCTCACTACCATTCCCCAAGAGTCACTATACTAGGTCATCTTATATTATAATTAAAATTGTTGACTCCAAAATTGTGGCATCATAGTTTTAATAGATGGAACTTTTAGTTTGTATGGAACATCTGACTTGTAGATGTCACATAAAATAGACACACTCTATTTGTCATATACAAGTAAAGTTGTATGTATATTTTTTCTAAAAGCCTATAAAAGCAAACAAACATACTTTTTATTTCTCTTATTGAACTAATGTCCATTAGGGGGAAAAACCCCCACTATTTTCCACTAAGTGCAGATTGCCTGCAGTTTCTTCTTGTGCTTTGCTCCCTCTCCATTCCAGTTGAGATACGTCTGCATGTGATCTGTATTTTTGTCCCATCTCCTTGAAACATGACTTTCACTTTCTGCAGTGACCAAATTCCTGCTGGTAGTGGCTCAGCCAGACAAGGCAGCAGAGGGGGCAGCAGACAGTTTTCTGTTTTACTCTTGATTTGTAGTGTGCCCTGTGGCAAGCCTTAGTTCTTTTCCTCAGTTCGTCCTGAACCTTTACCTTTCTTTCTGTTTCCCCCCCCCCCCACTTATCCCATTGTTTCTTTTCCTGCTGTCTTTTGCCGTGGGCTGGGGAACACAGAGCTTTTGAGGGAAATGTAAATTGCAGGCAGCACTAAGTTCCGTCTGTTTTCTCATCGGAAAGCAGCATTTCAGAGAGCTGCGCTGGTGACACGGCTCTGCGAAGACAAGCCGGGTTCAGGAATATTCCCTGTTCCCAGGCCCTGGTTGTGTAGAAGTGGGACTTTCTGAAGAGGGGGCATTTGGGAGGGAGGGAGGTAAAGGGCACTTTCAGAAGCAGATGCTCCCAGCTTCGGATGGAAAGCCGCTCTAATCAGAGTTCAGCAGTCTTACAGACAATCCACAGCTTTGGAGAGAGACCAACAAAACAGTCTCTTTGCCCAGTCAGTGCATAAATGTAAGAGGCTTGCCTTAAGTGTGTGTGCAGGACTCTAGTGGGCTAAAAATGTTATGCAGAGTTAAAGTAAGGTATTGTTTAGGTTTTAATGAAGGCAACCAGTTTTTCACAGCAGAAGTTCTGTTGCTGAATCCCCCACTACCCCCACCCCAACATTCAGTTCCTCTGCCCCTGCACCTGCTTTCATTTTTGGCTTCTTGGCACCGATGTTCACAGAGACATCAGCTGGCAGTGGCAAACTGCTAAAAGCTCCCCTGCAATGCAGCTCTGCAAATGCCAGCCATTTATCCACTGGTGCATGCCAGCTGAACGTCAGGTCTCCCTGTTTCCCTCCAACCCCGATCCCATCAGCCCCCCAGTTTTCCTTCCAAATGACAGTAAACGATCCCAGCCAAGCAGTGGTCTGGTCCTTTGAATATCCATTAAGTGTGGCCGCATCTATTTGCTGCATCTATTTGCTGTGATTATAATATTTTGATCCAAAGAGTCTTGCAGAAAATTTAGATGACAATACTATTTATTCTATTCAATCAAAGCTCTCGGCCCACAGGCTCATTTCTCTCTCCTCAGCAGATGGTGGGATAGTTTCTTGAGGTCTCTTTGACTTGAAACAGCCTTTTTGTTTTTGTTGCTTATTGAGAGTCAGTTGCCCCAAATTCATTGAATAGAGACATCCATGTCTCAGTCTAAGCTAAGCCCCAAATGATAAATACTGACTTCAAGTTGGGGGCTGAAGGACAAGCTGGAAAGGCAAAGGGCTGCTGGAAGTTAAGCATTCAGCACAAAGCTTTGCAGTCAAAAAACGATGGCTTTACATTCTCCATTCAGCACAGCGATTCAGGCTGGAGACTGAGAAAGTGTGAGAAATCTGTGAGAAATTCAACATATATTTATTTTTCTTGGAAATTAGAGAATATCTTCACAGTGTACACTCTGAAGGGCTTTTGTTTTGTTTTGTTGTGTTTTTAATGATCTAAACCATCTGGGGAGTTGATAAAGAATGTGATTTTCACAAGCTGAGCTAGCAAAGCCTATTGCTAAATCCCAAACCTTTATCCAGCCTACAGATAAAACCAGGGTGGGAGAACTTCCCTTCCAGCTCCAAAATACTAGGATCCCACGTATGCCAAATGCTTCAGTCTCTGGGTGGTAAGAAAAATACAGAACTGACTAAGAGAACCTGGCCCAGGCATGCAGAAATGTATGGTACTTTATTATTATTTTTTAATTGGTGGAGGTCACACTTAGAGAATCTGTCTGAAAACCAAATCAGCATTGTATTTTATCTAATGCCTCCATGGTCTTTTGTGATTTAGGGATAAGAATTAGCACATGCAAGTGTTTCTAAATCATCTGTTTCTCAGATCTGGAGTTCAAAATCTATCTAAAGAGAGCACATAGAGAATAATACAGGGACACTCTGATTATGGTGACCATCTTGCAATAATTACAATCTCATATCAGAAGGTTCATGAACTTGGGGTTTTTGACAAATGAGGGTTCACACTTAGTATTTGATCCAGGAATATGGATAAGATAATCAGGAAATGACTTTCCCAAAAATAGGCCATATAATGGAAGTATAATCATGTGATGATCTTTGACACTCCCCTCTTGTTCCTCTGAGTTTGATTTCTTCTTTTCTGATCACAATAAACTGTGGAAAATTCTGAAAGAGATGGGAATACCAGACCACCTAACCTGCCTGTTGAGAAACCTATATGCAGGTCAGGAAGCAACAGTTAAAACTGGACATGGAACAACAGACTGGTTCCAAATAGGAAAAGGAGTATGTC
>SJYX01013473.1:0-11021 GCA_006410675.1 Oreotragus oreotragus
GTGAAAATCTAAATGATCTTGTGTAAGGCAATGACTTTTTAGATAAAACATCAAAGGTATAGTCTGTGAGAGAAATAATTGATATTGTTGGACCTCATAAAATTAGAAACCTCTCCACTGGGCAAAAAATGCCGAGTAAGAAGATGAGCCACAAACGGGGAGAAAATATTTGCAAAACGTACATCTGATAAAGGACTGTCATCCAAAATTTATGAATAAGTCCTAAAACCCAACAATAAGAAAACAAAGACCTGATTCAAAAATAGGCCCAAAACTTTAAGAGATACCTCACCAAAGACAGCATACAGTTGCCAAATAAGAATTTGAAAAGATGATCCAAATCATATGTTATAAGTGAGACTCAAAGAGATCGCTACACACCTATTGGAATGACCAAAATCCGGGGCACTAATAACTTCAAATGCTGATGAAGATGGGGCAAAACAGGAATTCTCATTCGCTGCTGGTGGAAATGCAGCATACAGTTGCCAAATAAGAATTTGAAAAGATGATCCAAATCATATGTTATAAGTGAGACTCAAAGAGATCGCTACACACCTATTGGAATGACCAAAATCCGGGGCACTAATAACTTCAAATGCTGATGAAGATGGGGCAAAACAGGAATTCTCATTCGCTGCTGGTGGAAATGCAAAATGGTACACTTCAGAAGTTAGTTTGTTGATTTCTTACAAAACTAAATATAATCCCACCATATGATCCAGCAATAGCACTCCTTGGTATTTCCCCCAAAGGAGTTAAAAATGTATACACACAGATGTTATAGCAGCTTTATTCTTATCTGTCAAAATTTGGCAGCAAGCAAGATGTTCTTCAAGAGGTGAATGAATAAATAACATCCACACAATAGAATATTATTCAGCACCAAAAATAAATGAGCTAACAAGCCACAGAAAGACATGGAGTCACCTAAATGCATACTGCTAAGTGAAAGAAGCCAATCTGAAAAGGCTACCTACCTACTGTCTGATACACACTGTATGGCATTTTGGAAATGGCAAAACCATGAAGATAGTAAAATATCATAGTTATAGGAGTTTGGCATTGGAGACAGATGAACTGGCACAGTACAGAGAATTTTTAGGTTGGTAAAAATACTCTGTAAAATACTATAATGATAGATATGTGTCAATATGTATTTGTCCAAATCATGTCCTATTCTTTCGCTCTCATGGACTATAGCCCACCAGGCTCCTCTGTCCATGAAATTCTCCAGGCAAAAATAATGGAGTGGGTTGCCATTTCCATTTCTAGGGTTTCTGTAGGGGAAATTAGAATTGGATTCCTCATCTAAGGAAGATTCCTGGGCATGTTCATTGTCAGAACATTCCTCTCCTTTGAAGCACTTAGGGCTTCCCTGATAGCTTACCTGGTTAAGAATCTGCCTGCAATTCAGGAGACCCTGGTTCAATTTCTCAGATGGGAAGGTCTGCTGGAGAAGGGATAGGGTATCCACTCCAGTATTTTGGGGCTTCCTTGGTGGCTCAGCTGGTAAAGAACCTGCCTGTGATGTGGGAGACCTGGGTTCAATCCCTGGGTTGGGAAGATCTGCTGGAGAAGGGAAAGGCTACTCACTCCAGTATTATGGCCTGGAAATTTCCATAGACTGTATAGTCCATGGGGTCACAAAGAGTTGGACAGACTGAACAATTTTCACTTTTTAACTGCCAGATTGTTTATTTGTGAGCCATTCAGTGTATCCCAAAGAGTGAACTCTAATGAAATTATGGACTTTGGGTGGCTAGGCTATGCCATGCCAATGCAAGTTCATCAATTATAGTAAACATACCACTCTGGTGGGGAATGGGGAATGGGCATAAATGGAGGAAGTTGTGCATTTGTGGGAGTAGGTGATATATGGGAAATTTCTGTACCTTCCTCTCCTTTTTACTATGAATCTAAAACTGCGCTAAAAATATAGTCTAATAAACAAGAAAAGAAATTATCCTTGAAAAGTCCCCTGTGTTGTCTATTTGCAGAGACAAAATATTGAGGTACTTTGGAACAGATCTTTTTATCTTGGAGAAAAATCTTTAATTGTGTGGCACTAAGGCATGTGTCTGGGAATTATGTTATCAATACACTGTAAGACTTGAAAAAGGCAGCCTAGGGTGGATATGTGCTGGTTTGTGTATCCTTCTACTTTATTTTTAGGTAATTATACCAGATATTCTAGAAATTGTCTTTTCCATCCATGTGGAGCTCATAGAAGTTTTCATGTCCTTCATTGTTCAGTGTAATTGAATATTTGACCCCAAATGGACCAAACATAATTCCCTCAATGCCTGGAATTTTGGACATGGAAAGAGTCTTGAACTCAAGAAATAGCAAAGTGAGCTGTTCTTGAATAAACAAGTTGATTTAATAAAAGTTGATTATGTTTTATGGAACTATTAGTATATCAAAATCTCATCTTTTGTGGAGTCTGATCAAGGGGTATTCACTGCCAGGTAATACTACTTGTCAAAGTTTGCTAATGGTATGCATAAAACAAAGAGTTTAATAGCAGAATTGTTAAGAACATCTGGGATAAATAAGGATGTCATCAAATTATTTAATTTCAATACAAGTTGTGTCTATTATCATATTAAAGACTAGATTTTAAATGATAGATGTACTAACCTAATTATGGCAATACCTGTCAATATATACAAGTATCAAATCATCACATTGTACATGTCTAACTCACGTACAGTTATATGTAATTGTATCTCAATGGAAAAAAATAGTCTAAATTTTATCTTCATATCATTAAGGACTTTTTTGATTTTAAGTGACTGAAAAACAAACTCAAACTCAAAGTGCTTAAGAAACAGGGAATCCTTTAGTCCATGTAAATTACAAATCTAGGAATACTTCTATTTTAATATTTCACTTGAGCCATAAAGAATAATTTTAAAATATTATTTTTAAGTATTCCTTCTCTTTCTGCCTTTTTCTGTGCTGGTTTCATTCTTTGACATACATATTCCTCATGCTGACAATATTTCTACATCTTCAAAACTCCAAGTTCAGTAGAAAAGAAGAATCATCCTTTCCCCATGACTATACTTAAAAGCCTTGGGTCTTATTCTTACTCCAAATCTGTCACAAACCCATCACTAAACAGATCACTGAAACCAAAAGGAAGATGTGCTATACAAGGCAGGCTCACCTAGTTTATCACATGATAACAAAAACCTGATTCATCAAAGACAGGCTGCTTCTTGGTCATCTCTCTCCCAGACTTAAGTTGAAGGGCAGTCATTGTTTTGTTACTGTCATGGTAGCAGAAAAAAGAGCTTTAGATACACTTAAACTAGCAGTTACATACTTAGCCTGAAAATGACAAAATAACATTTCTCAATATTCATTAACCAGAACTGGTCACATAGCCCCACTCAACCATAGGGAACAAGGAAGTACAATTCTATCATGTGCTCAGAATGTGCAGAAATCGGGTATTTTGGCAAATAGCATTGATGAATGCCAAATGTACTATATGGCTCAAATCAAACACCCACCTAGACCTGGGAGTAGGGTCAATCCCACCACAGTTGATAACATGTAGGTTTGCACAGAAAACTTAGGCTATTGGCAGGGAAAAAGTAATTTTTAATCAGAAAAAATTAATATTACACATAATCAACTCAATGTATAGTAAATGACCAAAATTCTGGATTTAGTATATCTTCCTGTGTTAACAGATCATTAACTTCCAAGTGTTAAAAATTTACCATATTTGTGGTTATAAGCCAAAAGCTAAAAATGTATATTTTCCCCTATCTTCTTGATTTTAATCTGGGTTGATCAACATAGTCTAAATTTTTAAGGGCAGACATTTTAAACATAGTTCAGTTCCTCATTCCGGTTCATAAGATAGCTCAACCTGTGAAACTAAAGTGGTTTTAAACACATAACTAATTCTATTCACAAATGAAGATGTGAGATTCACATTTACATCTTCATTCTTTTTTTTGTTTGTTTGTTTTCTTTTCTTTCTTTCTTTCTTTTTTTTTTTTTCTGTTTTGTTTTAACTTGTTTGGCCCCATAGGATGGCATGTGGGATCTTAGTTCCCTGAGCAGGGTCCAAACCCACATCCCTAGTCATGGAAGCGAGGAGTCTTAACCGCTAGACCTACACGGAAGTCCTTGTCTTGATTCTTTTAATTTTTTAAAATTTAGTTTTGCTTATTTGTTTTTGGCTGTGCTGGGTCTTTGTTGCTGGGCAGGCTATTTTGTCTAGTGGTGGTTAGCTGGAGCTACTCTCTAGCTGTGCTGTGCAGGCGTCTGTTGTTGTGGAGCACAGGCTGAAGGGCATACGGGCTTCAACAGTTCAGTAGTTGCGGCTCCTGGGCTCTAGAGTACAGGCTCAATAATTGCGGCGCTCGGACTTGGTTGCTCCACTGTATGTAGTATTTTCCCAGATCAGGGGAATGAGCCCGTATCTCCTGCACTGGCAGGTAGTTTCTTTACCACTGAGCCACCAGGTATGCCCCCTCTCTTCATTCTTATGGGATGTAGAGCTAGAGTTGTTCTATCCTTTTATGGGATGTAGCATCATTAGATCAGGTTTTGTTTTTCTTTTTCCAGCAAGATATTCAGTATCAAGGAATTTTCTTTCTTTAATTGTGAGGAACGGGTATCCATTTCAGTGAATTTAAGAAAGGAAGAACTTATTGTAAGGCTTCAATACTTAATCTCTGCTTTCTCCATCTCTAAGCCTACACTACTTGATCATGTTGGTTTTTTTTTTGTTTGTTTATTGTTTTTCCTTTTCTCTCTTCACATCTGCTCTGGCATTTCTTTCTTAATAATCTCTCTGCTTACTCATTTTCATAGCCCAGGGCACTACAACCAAAGGGCAAGTTATAATACAATCTCTGGGCCTCTTTATTAGTTAAATTTCAAAGACAGGAATCAAATTGTCTAGGTGTTGGAAACTGATCCACTGTTAGCAAAATCAGCTCTGGTTAGGGGAAAGTATCACATAATACATACAACTGCCTCTTTTAAGGCTCTAAGGTGGGGCAGGTTAGCAAGGAGAACTGTTCAAGAAAGCTAATTGACCATGCCTGCTGTAGGAATTAGGATGAGAATATCAATACCATTTATGCTTATACAATTTTATATGCTTTACAAACTGTAATTCATTTAATCCTACAAGGTTGATAGTATCATTACACTCATATTACAGATGAGAAGACTGACATATAGGGAGGTCAAGGCAGAGCCATCCAGAATTTGGAAGTAGGTAGCATTGCTCCAGAATTTATTGTTGCTATATCATGAGTCTTGGCTATCCTAAAGTATTGGTTTACATCAGTGAGTTTACTGTCTTGAGATATTCCCTTAACGTTTTTGCTAGGAGCAAAATACTTCTCATTCTCCAAAGATCATCTTGAATATTAGCATTGCCACTTTGCAAGCTCTCGTTCTGCGGTTAAACCGTCTCATACATTCCCTTCATTCCTACACAGATCACCTTGTCCTGTGATTAATACTGTGAGCTTCTGTTGAGCAAGGGCAAAATATTTCTTACCTTTGTGTTCTTGGTACATGGTATAATGACTGGCACACAACATATACTTAAAGGACTGTTATTGGATCGTTCACTTAATGAAAGAATGAATGAATTAAATATGATTTATGCTACACAAATCTTACAAATTTCTCTCCTGCTACTGTAATATAGGACAAAAAGCACTTCCATAAGAAGACCCAGGAACAATGCTTGTGAATCTTTGAAATTATTGGGATTCAGAAGCCGGGAGACTGGTTGGTTTGTGGTTGATGATGTCGTGGTGAGATCTGTGCAGAGTGGCTTGATATCATTTGAATTGTGTGAACATCTAGAGAGGTAATACAATAGTAAATAATAAATGTTGATGATATTCTATTCTGATGGCTTGTAACTGATGTTTATAGAAGTAGAATCATAGGATTAGATTGTTTTTATTTCTCAGATAGAAATATGAATAGTCCTTTGCTGCTGCTGCTGCTAAGTCGCTTCAGTCGTGTCCGACTCTGTGCGACCCCACAGATGGCAGCCCACCAGGCTCCCCTGTCCCTGGGATTCTCAAGGCAAGAACACTGGAGTGGGTTGCCATTTCCTTCTCCAATGCAAGAAAGTGAAAGTGAAGTCGCTCAGTGTCGGACTCTTCGTGATCCCATGGACTGAAGCCTACCAGGTTCCTCTGTCCATGGGATTTTCCAGGCAAGAGTACTGGAGTGGGGTGCCATCGCCTTCTCCTTTAGGGTGTGTTTAAAATGCAAACTAGATCTGACATGAATACACTATCTGTAATTTCATTCATGATAGTTTAATAAGTGCTGTTGGAAACCGCTCTTAGATTTATTTTTACAGCTTTCTTCTAACTCCAAAATAGTTCTAAAATAGTGCCTTCATTTCTGAAATTCCATGGAGCTAGTAATTAACTGTTCTTATTATGCTCATCTCCTACGTATGTATTAACTGAATTTGTTATTTCTGTGTCCTCATTTTGCTCTCTCATTTCCATGTTTTCTAGACAGCTCATTAAAATGAGTTTTAGACATTTTAAGGTTCATGAGAAGCAGACACTCATAAAGAGAGGACCATCACATGTCCAAAGACAGCCCTTATCTTACAAAGGAAGAGCTTACATCTACAATTGTTGTGGGTCAGTTTCCCTAGAAAGGGTCTAAAATGAGAATGCAGGTGATAGATTGAGAGAAGGCTCCCAGGGGACTCTGTTGAGGAGAAAAGCAGATAGGGGCAAGGGAAGAAATGGGAGAAACTATGGCTTAAGTTGAGGTTTTACCTTAGCCTGACACCTCAGGAGAGCCCTGATGTGAATACCAAGGAGACTGGCTTTACACTCGTTTATCGGTTAGTCTTTGTCTGTGGATGTGGGGCTGTGCTGGGGAGGGGGGGCTCTTTAATGACCTCACACTGATTTGATTACCTCCGTTAAGAACATACCTCCAAATAAGGTCACATTCTGAGGTATTGGGGATTTGACCTCCAATGCAGAAGTTGGGTGGAGATGACACAATTCAAACCATTTGGGGTAAACCATAACAACCCTTATCACACAGTGATGAGATGAATATTTCAATCCCCACTGAATATGATGTATATTTTTATCCTGTTGATATTAGGATATTATGGATAATAAATGGATTATCTTGATTATCTTTCTCTTTTTGAAGGAGGACTCTTTGGTAATGCTAGGTAAAATATAATTTAAAATATGCTGCCATAGGTAGAGCTAAGCTGAAACCAGATGATTTCTTTGTTTATGGACATCTGTTTTAGATTTAGCTTGATTTAAGCTGGTTTCCTGACTGCGAAGAGTTTCATTTAAGTCCTTCGTTCAAATTCATTCCATTAATGAATTTAATCAGTCTTTAGAATGCTTGATTTTTAAAGGAGGTTTGGTTTATAATGGCTTTTTGGAGGTGTTATTAGTTATTTGTGATATTTTTGAGACTGGTTGTTTTCCCTCCGGTCACTCCTCTTTACTTCCACGCAGGTTTATTGTGCTTCACTCTTTTTCCAATGTGGACAACAGCCATTTGGTTTCCTTTGTGAAGTCTTTGGAGCAAGCCATGTTCAGCACCACAGCATGTGCCCTACTTTATTACCGGAAAGACAACCCACATAGAATTGTTATTTTAGTGGTGCCTTCTAAAGATTTATACCAGGTGCTTGGGAACTTGCGCTCAGAAGCTTCTAGTGGTCCTCCAGAACCATCTCGCCATTTCCAAGTGAAGGAAGGAGAATTGCTTCTTTTACGATTTACTGGAAATATATTTGCTTCAAGTAAGTATCATGAAATTGTTTTGTATATACTGTGGGCTATTAGCCACATGCTTCAGATGGAGTTCACTCAATGTGCTTCAAAAGAGTCTTCGAAGGACTGAGGGAAGGCTTTGGAAAAGTAGGAAAAGGAAAAGGACTTATTTATGTCTTTCTTTCCAGTCTGTTTCTTCCCTTTTTAGGGCATGCATGTTCCCTTATGGGCCTACTCTAAGTGACACTCTTGGAAATAGTCTTCTCTCCATAACTGCTCTAGCTGAGACTATGCTAGGATCATCTTTCCAACACCAATGTAGTTGCTTTCTAAATATTCCTTTGCTTCTACCATTAGCCATGTGAAACAAAATGTATTTCTGTACAGTAACAACAGTGATCTTTTAAAAATATAAATCATACTTTATTACTCCCCCCAGTTAAAACTTTATAATTACCTCCTATTCTACTTCAAACAATATCAAAACTCTTTATGTTGTCCTGCAAAGAATCTGATCTGGGGTCAGTGTACTCCCAAGAGATGTATGGATAGAAATATGTTTCAGTATAATTGCCTTATTTATAATTCCATTTCTTTTATTTTATATACCTAAAAGACTACACTGAGAAGGAGTCAGTAAGTTTCACCACACTAAAAAAGGGTTCAAAAGTTGCTATGAACCTCAAATCCAGATGACATACCCCTGCTTACCTCTTATCTTTACATTTATCTAGTGATCTTTTATTTCTATTACAAATCTTAGCACAGCTTGAAATTATTTATTTGTTCTTATACTTTTCATTCCTATATTTGTGTTCTTGACTAGAATGTAGATTCCATGAGGGCTGCTGCTGCTGCTAAGTCACTTCAGTTGTGTCCGACTCTGTGTGACTTCATAGACGGCAGCCCACCAGGCTTCCCCATCCCTGGGATTCTCCAGGCAAGAATACTGGAGTGGGCTGCCATTTCCTTCTCCAATGCATGAAAGAGAAAAGTGAAAGTGAAGTCACTCAGTCTGTCCGACTGTTAGCGACCCCATGGACTGCAGCCCACCAGGCTACTCTGTCCATTGGATTTTCCAGGCAAGAGTACTGGGGTGGGGTGCCATTGCCTTCCCCGTCCATGAGGGCAGTGACTGTTTTTCTTGCTATGCATCCCTGAGACCAGAATAGTGCCTGACACTTCAAGGGCTTTCAATAAATACATAGTGAATGAATGAATATATGATGCCAAGGAAAACAAGGTAAATGACTATGAGAGGTGACAGGAGAGGTAGGAGAAGTAAGGAAATGACAGGTAGAAAAGCTAAAAAGAGATAAAGAAAAGGAAGCAAAAAGAACACAGAGAGAAAACAGCTGTGTGAGAGAAGAGAAGAAAAGATCTTGGGGGCGCTGCCATCACAGACATTTATTTTTATGAAAAGACTTCTTTCCCTTTCTAACTCCCTTCCTTGAGGTAGAATAAGATCTAACAGTGTGCATGTAAAGGAGGAGGTGTGGCAGGAAATTCAGAAATGGGTTTTGTGGGCATTTCTGGCCCAGGAGTCCCATTATAGACTTGACTTAAAGTAATATTCTCTGTTTATTTATAAATTAATATAAACCCCATTGATTTTTTAATGGTTTCTGTTTTCTAATTTTGAAAATTGCTCCAAGCTCCACTGGTTCTTTGCCCTTTATTGTTTCCAAAATGATGTGGCTTAAAACTTCAGCTGACCTTTTCTGGTTTCTCAGAAATAAGTGAGATTCAAGTGTCCCAGTTTGAAGTATCTCTTCCACTGTTACAGACATTGTCTCAGCCATCTGAGCCAGCTGTCAGGACCTAGGGAGTAACTGACACAATATCAGAAAAAGGGGAAGGGAAAGGAGAGGAGGAGAGGAAGGAAGGGTGAAAGACATCCCTCCTACTTGGCTTCCAGAGAAGAAACTACCCTGGGACAGTCTCTCTAAGATATAGTCAAAACCTGGAAGTGTCACACCCAAACTAATGATGCAAAAGACTTCCTGTAATACTTGGGCCAGCAGCTGTGTTTACTTCCTGCCCTAAACAGGAGAGAGTTACTGTGATTCTCATAGGCAGTGGTGAAGTGTACTGTCATCTATAAGGGGGAGTGAGGAGCATATGCTAAAATAAAAGTGCCTGGAGACAGCCAGTGTGTTCACAGTTTCTCAATATAGGAATGGAATACTCCTCTTCAGTCAGGGAAAATTCATCAGGCAGAGTGCCAGGATCCTTCCTGCTTTGCTTTTTTTAGAGATGTATATTCAGCCTGGAGCTTCACTGGATTTTCTCCATCCATCTTTCTAGTGTATCCCATATAAGCCCCAGTACTATCTAAGAGGAACAGGTCCCGCAGTAAAGAACTGATACCTCTGTTTGATTCCCTTGGTTGTATGGCAGAAAGTAACACAACATCTTAAATAAACTATGCTCCAATAAAAGTTAAAAACAAAAACAAAAAGAGAATTGATACCTAATCCTTTCATCAGGGCCTGTAGTAGCCTCTGTGAATCTCAAACACAAACAGCCAGAGGTTGTCTGCCTGCGGGTCCATCTCTCGACCTATCCTCACCGGCTTCTGCAGTTATCTCCTACTATATTTTCATCTCTCATTTATAATGATCATGTTCAGAGAAGCCTTTCCTGTCTTTCCCATTATGTCAGTTCATATTTTACTTTTTCAGATTTCTATATAACTTATTGGAAATGGCCATAGATTTAATCTTCTATTTATTTTTAAATTGCTTGATCAACATCAGTGTCTCTGACTACAGTCCCAAGAGAGGACTGTCTCTTTAATTAGTGAGAACTATTCAATTCCCAGCACCTAGAATGGTACCTAAAAGCTATAAGAAGTATTTGTTCAAAGAATGAAGATAAAACCTTGGGGATAAACTCAACATTATAGTATTGTGTGATTAAAAGTATTTAAAACTTTTAAATAAATTTAGATGGCTTCTCTCTGAGAAATATCAAAATCTGTAAATTCATTATAGTCAGAAGCTCAGTCATGTCTGATTCCATGGACTTTGTGACCCCATGGACTATATAGTCCATGGAATTCTCTAGGCCAGAATACTGGAGTGAGTGGTCATAACCTTCTCCAGGGGATCTTCCCAATCCAGGGATCGAACCCAGGTCTCCTGCATCGCAGGCAGATTCTTTACCATCTGAGCCACCAGGGAAGCCCAAGAATACTAGAGTGGGATCTTCCCAGCAGATACTTCCCAGGAATCAAACCGG
>SJYX01013473.1:18957-40112 GCA_006410675.1 Oreotragus oreotragus
AAAAAAAATCTCTCAACAAACTAGTCTAAGATCAGAAAGCATTAGGGGTGAATTCTCCCCCAAATTTAAAAGAATATTTAATACTATCCTTCAAGCTCTTCTAAAATGTTGAAAAGGAGGGAATGCTCCTAAACTCATTTCATGAAATCAACATTACCCTGATACCAAAATCAAATGAGGATACCACCAAAAAAGAGAAAAGTACAGGCTAGTATCCTTAGTAAATGTAGATGTAAAAATCCTCATCAAAATATTAGCACACTGAATCCAACAATAGACTCATACAGCAGGATCAAGTGGGATTTATCCCAGGAATGCAAGAATAGTTCAAGATCTGAAAATCAATCAATGAGTTATACCACATTAACAAAATAAATGATAAGAATCCTATGCTCACCTCAATAGAAGCAGAAAAAGAATTTGACAGAATTCAACCTCCATTTATGAAAAAATATCAACAAAATAGGTGTAGAGAAAAGGTACCTCAACATAATAAATACAATACATGGCAAATCTACAGCAAACACCACGCTACATGGTAAAAAACGGAAAGCATTTACACTAAGATCAGGAACCAGACTTTTACCTAAGAAGATATGCAGATGGTTGATACGCATATGAAAAGATGTTCAAGATCATTAATTATTAGGGAAATGAGATTCAACACTGCAAAGAGATATACCTCAAATCTCTCATATAGAATGATTATTGTCAAAAAGACAAGAAGTAACAAATGTTAAAGAGGATGTAGAAAAAACGGAACATTTGTACACTTTGGGGTTGGTGGGAATATAAATTGACGGAAATCTAAATTGGTCCAGCCACTGTGAATATCAGCATGAAGATACTCCAAAAATTAAGAAAAAACTACTATATGATTCAGCTATTCCACTTCTGGGTATTTACTCAAAATATACAAAAATATTAATTTGAAAAGATATATGTACCCTATCTTCATTTCAGTATTAGTTACAATAGCCAAGATATGGATACAACCTAACTCTCCATCAATAGATGAATGGAAAAGGAATATCTGGTATATATATACAACGGAATACTATTCAGGGATTAAAAGAATGAAATATTCCATGTGTAATGACATGGCTGGACTTTACGGTACTTAGTTATATTATTGACTAAGTAATATAAGTTAGACAAAAGAAAGACAAATACCATATGATTTTACTCATATGTGGAGTCTAAACAACAACAACAACAAAAAATGATTAAATAAACCAAAACAAAAATAAATCCATAGATACAGATAACAGATTGGTGATTACTAATCAGAGGGGAAGGGGTTTTAGGGAATGAGCAAATGGTTGAAGAATGTCAATTGTATGGTGATGAATGAAAACTAGATTTTTGGTTTTGTGCACTTTGCAGCATATACAAATATCAAATGGTAATACATACCTGAATCATAAATAATGTAACATAGCAATTTTACTTCAATTAAAAAAAAGAGTCAATTACTTTTGTCTAAAATTCTTCTTTGTATTGGGAAAGTAGGGTTGAATTGTTCCTCTCAACTTGTGAAGCAAAAAGTCAATGATGTTATTGCTATACATACTATTTCTTTTAGTGATCCAGGACTTGTACTTAACTATATTCTAATGAGAAGTGAAAAATGTTTCACTCCAGAGGAAGAACAAATTTTTTATCCTTTAAAGAAAGTTGAGTAGTTTTCTTACTTTTATGGTTTTTATATTTTTACTTGTGTTATGAACAGCAGAAATATGTTTTCTATGGGACAAGATTTTGTATTTACTTTAAACAGATTAGTAAAGTAAGTAATTAATTTGATAAATGTTAATTGAAATTCTGAAGTAGAAAATGCGCTAAGTTAGGCATTATGATAAATACTGAGATATATAGGATAATACAAGCCTTAAAACTGCATTGTCCTGAATGGTAGCCACATCTTTCCATGGAACACTTGAAATATGGTAGTCCAGACTGAGATGTTCCATAAATGTCAAATACACACTGGACAAAAATAGAAAATATTTCATTAATTTGTTTACAATGATTTCATTGTAAATGACAATCTTTTGGATATGGAGTGAAAATATATTACTAAAACTCATCTCACCTGATTAAAAAAATTTTAAGTAGAATATTTTAAAGTATATTTCTATAGGATATTATTGCTCTAAATTATTTTCAATCTAGCAGAGTAGCAAAACATGAACAAAATTACCTTGTAAGATTGTGAATAATTAGGTTAATGGTATAAACAGTGTACTAATACTTATTCAGAGGAGGGAAATTGTTTTCCTGAAAGTTAAATTCGAGAAAAATTTCAAAGTGGTTATGGCAGTTTATTGGAGCTTTATAAGTATGTAGAAATTTGGCCACTAGAAATGAAGAAAACCTGTGTTAGGCTGAGGGAATGAATTTGACTGGGGATTGTAGGCATAGTTTAGCAGGAATTCAGAATTCACATAATAAACATTATAATAATTTATAAAGTACCAAAGATCTTTCAAGTGTTTTCCATTCATTGCAGAATTAAATTCTCATAACAATTACATGAGGCATTATCATTTTATAGGAAACTTGGGCACAGAAATTTTAGGCAAGTTGTCCATGGACCAAAAACTAATAAGTGTCAGAAGTGGGCTTCTGACCCAGAAAATATGCTTCACACATGGGCAACCACAGAACACTATTGCCTCTTGAGCAGGTAACACAAGGATTTTTATTCAAGGATGCAAGATGGATTTTAGGACACTCAGGTTCTCCCTGGAAGTTGTAAACAATTTCATGTATAACATGCTTTAGTGTAGAGGTGACAGGACATGGATTCTGGTCATTGGCACTGAAAATAGCCATTTGCAGGGGCCCAGAGACATTAACTCTACTTGCTGGTTTCAGAGAGACATACTGAGGTTCTTAAGAGGCATGAGTAAGGTAGCTGACTGTAGCAAACCACTGATACTGAAAATGACATTTTAAGAAAGGTATAGCATCTTCCCTGGTAGCTCAGAGGTTAAAGTGTCTGCCTCCAATGCAGGAGACCTGGGTTTGATCCCTGGGTTGGGAAGATCCCCTGGAGAAGTTAAATNATACTGAGGTTCTTAAGAGGCATGAGTAAGGTAGCTGACTGTAGCAAACCACTGATACTGAAAATGACATTTTAAGAAAGGTATAGCATCTTCCCTGGTAGCTCAGAGGTTAAAGTGTCTGCCTCCAATGCAGGAGACCTGGGTTTGATCCCTGGGTTGGGAAGATCCCCTGGAGAAGTTAAATGGTAACCCACTCCAGTATTCTTGCCTGGAGAATCCCATGGATGGAGTAGCCTGGCAGGCTACAGTCCACAGGGTTGCAAAGAGTTGGACACAGCTGAGCGACTTTACTTACTTACAGCTAGAGACGTGTATATTCACTATCGGTTGTGCATTTTCATTTCCATTTAGGGTCTTTTCCCTTGCTTCTCCCTGTGTTTGGGGGTCTCTTCCCTCTGATAGTCATGTCTGTTCAGTGCAGTTCAGTCATTCAGTTGTGTCTGACTCTTTGAGAATCCAGGGACTGCAGCACGTCAGCCTTCCCTGTCCATCACCAACTCCTGGAGCTTACACAAACTCATGTCCATCAAGTCGGTGATGCCATCCAACTGTCTCATCCTCTGTTGTCCCATTTTCCTCCCACCTTCAATCTTTCCTAGCATCAGGATATTTTCCAATGAGTCAGTTCTTTGCATCAGGTGGCCAAATTATTGGAGGTTCAGCTTCAGCATCAGTCCTTCCAATGAATATTCAGGACTGATTTCCTTTAGGATGGACTGGTTGGATCTCCTTGCAGTCCAGGGAACTCTCAAAAGTCTTCTCCAACACCACACTTCAAAAGAATCAATTTTTCAGCACTCAGCTTTCTTTATAGTCTAACTCTCACCCCCAAACATGACTATTGGAAAAACCATAGCTTTGACAAGATGGACATTGGTTGGCAAAGTAGTGTCTCTTATTTTTGATATGCTGTCGATGTTGGTCATAGCTTTTCTTCCAAGGAGTTAAATGTCTTTTAATTTCATGGCTGAACTCACCTTCTGCAGTGATTTTGAGCCCCACAAAATAACGTCTCTCACCATTTCCATTGTTTCCCCATCTATTTGCCATGAAGTAATGGGGCCAGACGCCATGATCTTAGTTTTCTGAATGTGGAGTTTTAAGCCAGCTTTTCACTCTCCTCTTTCACTTTCATCAAGAGGCTCTTTAGTTCTTCTTTGCTTTCTACCATAAGAGTGGTGTCATCGATATATCTGAGGTTACTGATATTTCTCCTGGCAAACTTGATTCCAATTTGTGCTTCATCCAGTCTGGCATTTCTCATGATGTACTTGGCTTATAAGTTAAATAAGCAGGGTGACAATATACAGCCTTGATGTACTCCTTTCTTGGTTTGGAGCCAGTGTGTTGTTTCATCTAAGGTTTTAACAGTTGCTTCTTGACCTGCATACAGATTTCTCAGGAGGCAGGTAAGGTAGTCTGGTATAGCTGATTCTTCTTATTTAGGTCTTAGTTCAGATATCACCTCCTTATCTATATTTGTCCATCTTATTTCAAGGTGCTCTTTAATTACTGAACCTTTTAAAACTTACTTCATAACACTTATCATTAATTGAAGTTATTAGATTTATTTCTACTTGCAATTGCTTCTTGAGAGAGCAAGGTCCATGTTCTGGCTCTAGCATTAGTGATTAGAAAAATGCCTGTCACACTGTAGACACTCTAAATATTTGTGACTGGTTGAATGAGGGGAAGTCTACAAAAGCTTCTACTAAAGTTTAGGAATTACTGACTTAATGGAATACTTGATTACTCCCATATCAGTGATTTATAGCCTGTGTTCAACACTTGGCAGGTAGGCCAAGGGGTTGATTTGGATCAATATTGAGGATTTGAGAGCAGATAAAGGATTCACCAGGGGTGCACTCTAGACACTTTGATTTAGCACTTTACTTCCTAAGATCATTATGTTGTTCTAATGCTATGGGGTAACAAAGAGGGAGACAAGTAAGGGAGGCTGTTGGGATTCTTTGACAGGATTTGGCCAGAGTTTCACTGTGATGATGACAGAAAATGGAAAGAAAGGCTCTTATGTGAGACAGGACAACTTGAGGTACAAAATGTGACCCAAATTCAGCTTTCAGTTTGCAGTGATTTCTCTGTAGCCCAACTTCATGAATTAATTAGTCAAATTAGCCAAGCTAGAAAATTAAGAGGTTTATATAAGATTTTTCTCAATGAAAGTCTGTTTAGAGATTGTCCAGATCTTTTGCATGAGCTCTTCCTTCGCTTTGATTCTAGAACAACTTCTCCACCTGTTTGCCTGAGCAATTCCTACTGGCCATCCCTTATAGCTCTACTGAAGTGTGACTTCTCTCTGGAAGCCTTCCCTTACCTCCTTCTCTACCAAGTTAGGTGCTCCTGGCATGTGTTTCCACAACACTCTATGCTTTCCCTATCACTGGAGTTATTATATTTTATTATAATTACTTGCTTTCCAATAGACAAGTGTTTCTCAATCTCTTTTCTCTTCCTAAGGGATCTTCAGATTGTATAACTGTTTATGTATTGTATGTGTGTGTGTATATATATATATTATACATTAAAACTTTAAGATTTTTTTGCCTTACCTAGCAACAAATTTTCTCTCCTTAAGAGTGATGGTACCTTGGTTGGGAATGAGTATAATCAATCATGAAGATGTGTCTACTACTCTGCTCAACTTTGGATTGTCAGTGCTATGATTATAGTACACATTTGATAATTATTTATCTGGAGAAGAAAATGGCAAGCCACTCCAGTATCCTTGAGTGGGAAATCCCATGGACAGAGGAGATTGTCAGGCTACAGCTCATGGGGTCGCGAAAGGGTCAGACACAACTTAGTAACTAAAGAATTAGATAAATGAGATAATTTTTCAAATCCTAAAATTGTCTAACCTTGAAATTAATCATTTTGAGACTATATTGTCATGTTAAAATATACATTTTAAATGTCTGCTGCCTTTCTTATATAAACATATAGCAAGTATGCCATCTGTCTTTTTTTTCCCTCCGAGATAGATCTGTATAGGGATTTCCAGATTCACTCTTTTGACCTTTTCTCACAGTGTAGCCTGGCAGGCTACAGACCATAGGATTGCAAACAGTCAGACACAACAGAGCACGCACGCAAACTAACTCTGTACAAGTAAGTTTCTTGGCATTGAGAAAGAATCTGTGGCTGGAAAATGATTTCCCTCAGTTAAAACTAACATATCTAAATGGGAATTGAAACCATAACCTCTATTTCTGTGAGAATAGACTTCTATAAAGTTCAGAATTTTAAAAAATTCCATCTCAGCTAAACAGTATACTAGGATGTGCTATTTTTCAGGAAATGGAAGTAGCCGTATTATATGGAGCTTGGCATTAATGCATACTACAATACACATCCATTTATTGATGTGGCATAAATTAGGTGAAAACATCTGTCAAAATTCAAAGTGTTTTCCACAGAGAGGTGAGGTGAAGTAGCTCAGTCGTGTTTGACTCTTTGTGAACCCGTGGACTGTAGCCTACCAGGCTCCTCCATCCATGGGATTCTCCAGGCGAGAATTCTGGAGTGGGTTGCCACTTCCTTCTCCAGGGGATCTTCCCGACCCAGGGATTGAACCCAGGTCTCCTTCATTGGAGGCAGACACTTTAACCTCTGAGCCACCAGGGAAGCCCACAGAGAAGGTAAGCAGTAAATATTCATATCTATGTATATAGATATAAACACACACACATTGGCATACAAATAATTATAAGATATGACCTTAATGTACTACCTCTGTTTTCCAACAATGTGAATATATCATCCATTACTTCATGCTTGTATCTCTGTTTATCTTATTCTTCAGCCTCCATATTCCATTCATTCATATTTTGATTCATCTAACACACATCTTTTGTCTCCTAGGGCCATGCATACTGTGCTGTTCCAATATATATGGTCTCATTCTTCCCTTGTATCTCTACAGACTACTCTCAAAGCAGAGTGTAGAGTAGCCTCTAAACCATCAGTCAGATCACCTCCTGCCTCTGCTCCAAACACTACAGTGACTTTCGGTTTCACTCAGAGTAAAAGATTCTATATGAACTTGCCCCCTTGACACTAAGACTTTTGTTTCCTCTTTACTTACTTAATTATTGTCACAACGGCTCTCTGACTATTTTTGGAACTTGCTGCTAATGCATAGGCTTTAGGTCTTTGTATTAGTGGTTCCCTCTGCCTGGAATACTCTTCCAGCCATTAGATACCTACGTGGCTAACACCTTTGTCTCCTCCTTCAGTTTGATCAAATTTCAGCTTCTCTGAAGCCCACCTTGATTCTATTTCTTATTGCAGTCAGTTCCTACCCACACAACCTGACACTTCTGATCCTTCTGAAATGGCCCTGATATTTTTCTTTCCTCTAAAGCACTGCTACCTTCAAACATCTATTTCCTCATGTATTATGTTTATCTTAGGAGCACCTCCACTCCACAGCCAGGACATAAGGTCCTTGAAGGTAGATGTCTTTATCTGTTTTGTTCACTGATGAATCACAAGGAACTATTATAGGATTGTATCTGGCACATGTTAAGTCCTCCAGAAATGTTTGTTGCACGGGTGAATTGATAAATAGAGCTTGCATTTAAAATACCAGAAGTGTAAAGAAGAAAGTAAGAAGCAACAAGAAGAAAACTAAATTAGCATCAGAGGGTTGACAGAATTGGCACTGGCTGCTTATGGATGAGATGGCCAGTAAGGGCTTCACTGTGGAGGTGTCTTTTGGGCTGCAGAATCACAGTGACAAGCAGTCTGTGTGCTGTGTGGTCAGGAGTGCACCCAGGGTGACAAACAGCAGGTAACAAAATGGCAGTGGGCACGAGCTTCTCATCAAGGACTGGAAGGAAGAATACTACAGTGGATGCACACACGAGGGACAGAGAAAGGGCCTGAGGTTGGAAAGGTAAAGAGGGTCCTAATGATACCTGGGCATTTCAATATGATCTTCTGAAAATGATTACATAATCAATATATATGTGAAAACGTATGGCTAAAAAAGGTGATTTATTTCCAAGTTTTTCTTAAGATGTGCTTCAAACTTCCTCCTTTTACAAAATATTCAAGCCAGTTCAGTTCACATGATGTCTATTCGTGCTTTGGTGGAAACCAGGCAAGTTTCAAAGAAGTGTCAAAGGTTTTTAGGTGGCAGGAAGTAGCGAGCGTATGTGCTTCTGAAATCATATCACGTAGGTGGCTGTCTGTGCAGTTCCGTTATTTGCACCAGCTTGAGTTGTGGCTGCCTTTGAGTGGTGACTCTTCCTGTCTACTCAGAGGCTTTGCTTTGAAGGAGAGAAAGGCTCCAGGTGGCTGCTTCTGGAGGATTGTATTCAAGGGCGCAGTCATACCTAACCTTCATATTTACGTAAGCCAGCCATTGACCCAAGTTTTGCTTAGCCTGAACTTCCTCTTTTTTTAATTTTTTTAAAATGAACTCCTGACATGTGATTTCTAGTAAATAATGGTATTGCATCAACCCTTACTTTCTCACCACATAAAATAACTTGCTGTGTCAAAGGGAGGAAGCATGCAGAGGCTGGTGCAACATTCAATTCTTCAGAATCACCACTTTCTTACCATTTAGGACTTTCATTAGCATCTCCCTGCCTTGTAAGGGCTGACTTTCTTTGCTGTATGATTATTTTTCCCCCCAACCATATGACCACTAAAAAACGACCTTGATTAAACAAATGAAATGTTTCCACTATTGAAAATGTTTATATTCACAGGTACTACAGTTCTATCCAGGCTTTTTAGTTGTAACAATTTATAAAATTATATTACGTTTCAACAATGAAATGGAACTTTTAATGCTACTGGTAAGAAAGCAGATTAGAAAAAAGAATTTAAAAAAAATAACCTGTGAGAGAAATCAGAGTTGGGTATGTTGGGGGGAATGGTAAATTTAAAATAGTAATTTAACATTTTTTGATAACTTAGTCTCATGTTTTCCATACTAATTACAATACTGTATTGCTTCATACTCAACCCCTACCAATTATAGAAAAAAGGCACTAGAATCTTGGTAAGTAGATACATCATGTCAATGTCTTTATACTTTGAAAGTTTTAAAAGCCTTCTCACTCTTCCTGTTGTTTCAGTGCTGGCATCCTAGGTGCTGCCTAAACATGCCTTCCCAGCCTGTGGCCTAACCTTCCTCTAAGCCATCAAAATGACCTTCAAGGCTAATTTTGCCCAGGTCACTGAAAACTGGACTTTATATTGTATGTGACATACCAAAGGGAGAGAATGAGCAAAACTGGCTTAGTCAGCAACAGGATCCTATATGTTTTGGAAAGTGCTTTGCCACCAGTTTAATCAGAAGAGACTAACTGCCTTCTTTTTTCCTTCTCCTTTCACTTGTCTTCCCCTCCCTTTCCTTGTCCCTCTCCTCTCTTCGCCTCATCTCTCCCATCTCTTCCCCTCGCTCTTCCCCTTTCTCTGTCTCCTCTCCTCCTTCCTCCTTAACCCACTGTCCTTAAAAGGCAAGGTTTTCTCTGCTCAGTGGGCGGTGTAACTAAACCAAGTATTGCACAGTGTTTGGCCATATGGTTTTTATGATTCTTTCATGAAGGAAGCACATACATTCCTGCCTGTCTGGAAAAATGTAACAAAAATAGGTTAATCGCTATCTTTCAATTTATTCTGTTAAGATTATAACACTTAATAAGTAAAAAGTGATGTTCATTAATTCAAACAATTTACTAGGTCCTGAACTCTTTACTGTGGCTCAGCAGTAACTATTCCATCTGAAATGCAGGAGTCTCAGGAGGTATGGGTTCAATCCATAGTTCAGGAAGATCCTCTGGAGGAGGGCATGGCAGCCCACTCCGGTATTCTTGCCTGGAGAATCCCATTCACAGGAGAGCATGGCGGGCTACAGTCCATAGAGTGGCAAAGAGTCAGACATGACTGAAGCGACTTAGCGCGCGTGCACACACACACACGTATAAAACGAAGGGCTTAAAAAACGAATACAGGTCAGTCCTAACTTTCAAGGAAATTATGGTCCAGTGCAGGAAATAAAACATAAACACTTTAAAAGTTCTAAAACAATGCAAAATATAAATAATAATTGAATACAATAATACAGTAATATCCCAAGACAGGAAGTGATGATAAATTGCAAATAAGTGACTGAGATGGTAAGTGCTAGAACATTTCAGAGAATTTCCAGTAGACTGAGGTGACTTGGGGACATTTCACAGAGCCAGACAGACGTAGAGAATGTTTAGGTTCTGGAGAGGAAGAGAGAAAGAGGCAGTGTGTTCCACATGAGAGGGATGGTATGGGCTGAAACTTAAAAGTATTAAAGCACAATGTGTGTTTCAATAAAAGACAATGAACAGAACAGCATGGCTTGAGTGAAAGATTTGGAAAAATCATATTGGAAATAAGTTGGGGAAGGATCATAGAGGGATCTGAATGCCTTATTTAGTTCATCCAAATGTCTCTGTGAAATTGTTATGGGGGAACATTTTTGTCAAAATTTGTCAAAAGAATGTGATTGATTTCATTATAGAGAGATCATGTAGAAAGGAGAAATTCAAACCATACATCCTTAGGATATGAGTAAACAGCAAAATCTCTTAGCCACTGGATTCTTGGAATAAGTCTGGACATACTGAGGATAGGGAAGTAGGTATCTAACTAGTCATCATGGAGCTTATCTTTTATCCTATAAGTAGTGGCTAGTGATTGGAAAATTTTAACCAGGAGGGTGATGTGATCAAATTTTGTTAGCTTATTACTGTGACAGCCTATAGGTATACATTAGAAAGAGATGAGTTTCAGCTACAGTAAAATAGAAATATAATGAGGCAGTCTTTGGACTAGATGGTGGTAGCCTGATGTTCAGACCATGGCAGCAAGGATGGCAAGTGGAGAGCAGGATTGGAGCAACTGGACTTGGTGATGGAGTGAATATGTGTGGGGATGGGAGGCAGATGACACTGGGAGATGGACAAAGTTGTGGAGTGGGCTCTTCTAGGTGGCTCTCAGGACACTGGATTGAGCTGCTGTCCTTTGACATAGCTTCATGTTTCATTGATTTTAGTATGGGGGTGTGTTCAAACTTTCATTTCATCTCCATTCCCTCTAACGTCTCGTCCAGTAGATCATTGCAACTTTCTCCTTGAAGCCCTATCACTAGTCCCTTTTTCTATCAATACTTCTAGGCTAACATGAGTGATAGGTAGTTTTTCTCAAAAATAAATATGATTTTATCTTTTTTCCTAAAACATCTCAATTGATACTTTATTGATCAAAGTCCAAGCCACCTACCCATATATAAGACCCTTCACAAACACCCACAACTTACCCTTGCAACTCTTCATATTACATTTACCAAAAAACATCCTTGCTCCACTTCCACTTAAGATCTCACTTTTTCACACATTATTGTCTTAATTGCCTCATGGCTCTTCCCAAAGTTGTCCATGTGAGCACTGACTCCACACTTAGCTCTATTATCATCTCTTTAGAAGAAGCTCTTAAATTTCCCAGGCAAAATAAGGTACTACACAGTAGCTAGAACCAAAGAACTTCAAATATGTACTAATTTATGGTCTGTTATTAATTTAATTTATATAATAATAAAATAATGATAATATAGTTAATATTTTTTTTTATTCTTGGATAGTAACTCGGTAAAGCACTTACACATATTAAACCATTTACTGAAACAGTCAGTGGTTGAAGAACCTGAGATATAGAGAGGTTTGAGAACCCAAGTTTGTCTGATTCCAATGATGGCATTCACAACCCCTTTACCCAGGGACTCCTTTTGTGTTAGAGCTCCTCTGAGCTGAGTGAATAGCTCATTCAATTCTTTAATCCCATCTCTAATTCACATTCAATAATGTTTTGTTGTACTATCAAAGGATAAATGAATGCATGCTGGGGAAATTGATAAAACAATTAAAGGTGGAGCCTTAATAGCTGACCAAAGCTTTACCTGCTTCCTTTCCCAGCTAACAGTTACATTTAGCAGAGGCCTTTCATGCCTACAAAGGAATGACTAATGTGGGGATTTCACACACTGGCCACAGATGGGAGGAAGATGTCTGTAGCTATCCAGGCCTTTCCCAGCACATTCATATCATCACCCTTTCTGTTAGAAAGGTTATTCCTATCTAGAAGCAGGAAAAAACAAGCCAGGAAATTAAGAAAAAAAAAAATCTGTTAGAATATTCCAGAGAATTTTGTTCAGAGTTGAACAGGAACTATGACAGATATTTGTGCCTGACAAAAACTTGGGATTATAATTTAAAAGTGAAACAGTGAAGAGACAAGGTGAAAGCTTATACAAGTTCTAATAGTGCTGTGTGTCTTTGATTTGTTGAGTTGTTTTTTAAAATCAATATGGTCTCCCACATAGCTGCATCTATGCATCAGAAGCATCTGCTTTGGCCAGAACTGCTTGGAATAGTGAGCAAGGTTTTAAGCATATTTACAATAGTTAACACTGATAGAGTACTTGGTAAATCCCAGGTGTATTTGAAGTGTTCTATGTGCATTAAGTCATTTAATCTTCACTGCAACCCCACGTTACGTCTACTGCCTCACCCTTCAGTAGATAAAAATATGAATCTTGAGATACTAATTTATATATTAGGTTTATCTACTCCAGACTGCTCTTGATGACTTTCCTTTACTGATTCCATGTGTCTTCCATTTTATTGTTCGGTTGCTAAGTTGTGTCCGATTCTTTGCGACCCCATGGACTGCAGCATACCCTCTGCCCTCCATGCCCTTCTGAAGTTTGTTCAAATTCATGTCCATTGAGTACATGGTGCTATCTATACTTCCTGAGTTATCCAGGACCTTACTTTACTCTGTGCCTGCAGTCATCCCTAAGACTCCTTCCTTCTCCCTGTTGCCAGCTCTTTCGATCATTTGGGGTTTTTTGGACTGGTCTATCTGGTTTCCTGGGTCCTCAGGTTGTCTTCTTCTGTGATTGACTCCTTCAAAGGTTGAGAGAGAATCAATCCTTCCTCTTGAGAAAGTCATAATCAAATTGAAGCCTTAAATAGAGTCATTTTCTAAGAAGTAATTTTAAAAAAATAATGAAGAAACAAAAGTTTGGCTGCAGTAGAAAGTGTACAGTTTTAAAACTAAGAAAGATCTGAGTGAAACAAAATGGACATTTCTAGAGTTGGTAACAGCCTGATTTCATTTCCTAAGATCTTAATTTCTAGATTATCTCCAAGTGAGACCACTCTGGGTCAGTTCTTTTAGCTCTAAACTCAGTTTTTNTTTATTTGTTTTTAAGATTTCCATGTGTTTATACAAGTTAAATGAAAGTTCCACTTATGCCTGAAATATGATTTTGTAAATGTATTTGTATAGGTAAAAAAGTAATTTTAAAGAAAAATGTTAAGTAATAGCGATTATCTTGAGTACTTATTACATGCAATGATCTGCTCAAAGTTATGTGATGTAGCAAAAGATTTATTTTAAGGGCACTCTGAAGCAGATACTATATATCATCATGTCAATTTCATGAATGAGGCAAATGGGACACAAACCTTTAAGATCACAAGGGTGATAGACAGTATCATTAGGAATTGACCTCTTTCCTTCTATCTAATACTGCTTCCATGTCCAGAGCAGTGATGATATTTGTGACTGGTGAGCTTAATACAAGAGGTACTAGAATGGCCAAGGGAAAGCCTTATCTCACATCCTTCCCTTTATATACACAGGATATAAATAAAGGATCCATAGTCTTACAAATTTTAGCTTTAGTATTACCTCTGCTACTTAGTATGTATGTTTTTGGTCAAGTTATTTAATCTCTCTAAGCTTCAGTTTTCTAGGGAACCCTCCTCTACTGTTGGTGGGAATGTTAGTGGTGCAGCCACTGTGGAAAACAGTGTAGAAGTTTCTCAGAAAACTAAGAAGAGAATTACCTCATGATTCAGCAGTCCTACACCTGGGCATATGAAAGTGAAAGTGAAGTCACTCAGTCATGTCTGACTCTGCAACCCCATGGACTGCACCCCACCAGGCTCCTCTGTCCATGGGATTCTCCAGGCAAGAATACTGGAGTGGGTTACCATTTCCTTTTCCAGGGATCTTCCTGACCCAGGTCTCCCGCATTGCAGGCAGACACTCTAACCTCTGAGCCACCAGGGAAGCCCTGGGCATATAGTTGGATAAAACTATAATTCAAAAAAGATAAATATACCTTTATGTTCATAGCAATATGATTTACAATATCAAAAACATGAAAACAACCTAAATGTCGATGGACAAATGAATGGATAAAGATGTGGTTCATGTATACAACAGAATACTACTCAGCCACAAATATGATGAGATAATGTTCTTTGTAGCTCCATGGATCCAACTGGAGATTATCATATTCAGTGAAATAAGTCAGAAAGAGAAAGATGAATAATATATGTTATCACTTTTTTGTGGAATCTAAAATATGACACAAATGAACCTATCTTCAAAGCAGAAACAGACTCATGGATGTAGAGAAAAGACAAGTGGTTGCCAGGGGGAAAAGTGTTTGGAGGTGGGTTGGAGTGAGAGGTTGGTGTTAGCAAATGTAAGCTACTATATAGAGACTGGATAAATAGCAATGTCCTACCATATAGCACAGGGAACTATATTCAGTATTCTAGGATAAACCATAGTAGAAAAGAATAGAAAAAAAAAAATGTATACCCTGAAGAAGGGAATGGCTACCCACTCCTGTATTTTTGCCTGGAGAATCCCATAGACAGAGGAGCCTGGTGGGCTACAGTCCACGGGGTCTCAAAGAGTCAGACACAACTAAGTGACTAACATACATATATGTATAACTGAATCACTTTGCTGTAGAGCAAAAATTAACATTGTAAATCAACTATATCTCAATTAAAAAAATAAACTTCAGTCTTCTCATTTGTAAAGTAAGTAAAAGAACTACCTCACAAAGTTATAGATATACTAGACTCCACCAAGGTTATGTAATATATTTTCAGTTATTAAAGTTATCATTGGCACATGATAGGTAATTAAAATTGTAGCTAATATCACTATCTGGAGGAAATAATATTAATGTTTAACTCAGGGCTTTAATTGGAATTCTTTAAGACAGGGCTTTAGACAGAACTGGATATCAAGATTAGTTCCATGTTACCTTGGAGAAGTTACATCTGTGAAAGGGGAATAGCAAATTTTCAAACTTGGTTTGGAATGAAATAACATAGTTACACATTTAGCCCAATTGTTGCCACCAATCCTGCTTGGTATTCTCTGAGCTTCCTGAATCTGTGGTTTGGTGTCTGATATTAATCTGGGAAACTCTCACCCATTATTGCTTCTCTTTCTCTTTTTCTGGAATTCCTATTGCACACAGGTTTTCACAGTCGTTTCACAGTTCTTAGATGTTCCGTTTTTATCTTTTTTCTCTCGATTTTAAGTTTGGGGTTTTCTGTTTAGATATTCTCAAGCTTAAATTCTTTCCACGGCCATGTCCATGCACTAATAATCCTTCTAAAGACATTCTTCATTACTCTTGCAATGTTTTGATCTCTAGCATATATCTCTTTGGTTCTTTCTGAGAATTTCCATCTCTCTGCTTACATTGCACATCTGTTCTTATATGCTGTTCACTTTTACATTAGAGCCTTTAGCATATTAATCATAGTTTTAAAAAATTCCTATCTGATAATTCTCATAGTACTGCTATATCTGACTCTAGTTCTGATGTTGACTTGCTCTCTTCAAACTGCTTTTTGCCATTTAGTCTGTCTTGTAATTGCTTCTCTTGATGGCTGAACACGATGTACTGGGTAAAGGGAACTACTATAAATAGGCTTTTGGGGACGTGGTGGTAAGCATGAGGGAAGGCAATTCTTTCTCTTTTTCTGGAATTCCTATTGCACACAGGTTTTCACAGTCGTTTCACAGTTCTTAGATGTTCCGTTTTTATCTTTTTTCTCTCGATTTTAAGTTTGGGGTTTTCTGTTTAGATATCCTCAAGCTTAAATTCTTTCCACGGCCATGTCCATGCACTAATAATCCTTCTAAAGACATTCTTCATTACTCTTGCAATGTTTTGATCTCTAGCATATATCTCTTTGGTTCTTTCTGAGAATTTCCATCTCTCTGCTTACATTGCACATCTGTTCTTATATGCTGTTCACTTTTACATTAGAGCCTTTAGCATATTAATCATAGTTTTAAAAAATTCCTATCTGATAATTCTCATAGTACTGCTATATCTGACTCTAGTTCTGATGTTGACTTGCTCTCTTCAAACTGCTTTTTGCCATTTAGTCTGTCTTGTAATTGCTTCTCTTGATGGCTGAACACGATGTACTGGGTAAAGGGAACTACTATAAATAGGCTTTTGGGGACGTGGTGGTAAGCATGAGGGAAGGCAAGGGTTCTATAGGTCTATGACTTGGTCTCAGTCTTCAGTGAGCCCGTGTCCCCTTCGCGTCCACCTTTGGTGGGACAGGATGGCTAGAGGGACCTGAAGTTGGCTATTTCCCTCCCCCTAGGTCAGTTACGCCCTGATAAAACACCAGCAAGTTAAGCTTTGGCTAAATAGTTTCTTCTGAGGGCAGGCCTTCTACAGAACAGAGTGCTCTGGGGTATTTCAAATGGCTTCCTTTCCCCTCTCCCTGCAAGAAGCACAATGGGATTTTTCTCAGATATTCACTATAAGAATTTGGTTGAGTTCCTAGAGGCAAAATTCACAAAAGTCTGGATAATTTCCCCATGACTGGGCCCTCCTGGAGTCTTCTCCTGGAGCTCTTGGACTTGTCCGCACTGAAGTGAAGTGAAGTCACTCAGTCATGCCTGACTCTTTGCGACCCCATAGACAGTAGCTTTCACTAAGATCCTCTGTCCTTGGGATTTTCCAGGCAAGCGTACTGGAGTGGGTTGCCATTTCCTTCTCCGCACTGAGCCTCCAGCAGTTTGTCAGTTATAGTTCGGGTTTCCTTACCCTGGCCCTAGTTCCTGTGGTTGTTTGTGCTGTGGGTTTCTGCTCTGGTTAGTTGTGATTCTCAGTAGCTCCTTGCCAGCCTCTTCAAATTAGACAAAGAGGTTTGCCCCTATGACCTTGTTTCTCTGACAAATTTAAAGACAGTTGTTAATTTTTCAGCTTGTTCTGCTTTTCACTCTTTAGGACAGAATGGCAACTTCTAGCCCCTCACATGCCTAACTGGAAACCGAAAATCTAGCCTAGTTCTTCATGCCAGTAGGTCCTCACTCAGTGCTACTATAAGCTCTTATTTGATTTGCATTATGTTGGACCCATAACTGAAGCACAGAGATTTTATGCTAACATTAATATTTTATATCAGATTACTTCTTTCAACAATATTCTATCTAATGTATTTACAATATAAAATCTCTAAGAGTTTTATAGGAGTCATACATTATGAATTTTGAGACTCTACAGTTTATTACTATGATGTGATAAATGAACTCAAGTTAAGCAAATGGCTGCTATTACTTAGTTGAAGAGGCCTCTATATGAAATAAATAAAGAGTAAAGTAAGCAGTTAAAACTTGTATGTAGCTATGGTATCTTAGGGGCTTTTGGCAAGATCCATGCTAAAGATACACAAAAATATACTAATTACATATATTCCCTTGATTTATTATTCATACCACTTCCACTTTTATATCTTCTGACTACAAAATAAATGACCTATTTATCAGAAAAATCTACAATAAGTGTTTGGGGACGGGAGAGGTATGACGGTTAAGGCTGGATGGAGGAGTTGTTGCCACAAGATATTATCATAATTACCTGTGAAAATCTCTCCATGAATAATTGCCTTAAGGTAAATGATAAAAATGCTAATATCAGCATCACATTTTTTTGTTGTTGGATGTGTAATGCTGCCCTTTAGCTATAATTCTGTGTGGCATCCATGTTAGATGGTACTTAAAGTACTGGAAGGTTTTTAGCATGTTAATTTACACAAAAACTTGTTCTTCAGTAAAGACTCCAAGAACTAGGGTGTTTGTTGCTTGCTCAGTCATGTCTGACTCTTTGCAAACCCCGTGGATTGTAGCCAACCAGACTCCTCTGTCCATGGAATTTTCCAGGTAAAAATACTGGAGTGGGTTGCAACTTCCTTATCCATGGGGGCCGATCACAGCTCTCCTGAATTGCAGATAGATTCTTTATTGTCTGAGTCACCAGGAAAGCCCCCAAGAAATAGTAGGCATGTGTAAATTAGAGAAGAAAAGTCTATAACTTGTTATTTCTATATCCACCAAATAGCAATAGTAAGATCTTCATGACCCAGATAACCATGATGGTGTGATAACTCACCTAGAGCCAGACATCCTGGAATGTGAAGACAAGTGGGCCTTAGGAAGCATCAGTATGAACAAAGCTAGTGAAGGTGATGGAATTCTAGTTGAGCTATTTTTGAAATCCTGAAAGATGATGCTGTGAAAGCACTGCACTCAATATGCCAGAAAATTTGGAAAACTCAGCAGTGGCCACAGGACTGGAAAAGGTGCGTTTCCACTCCAATCCCAAAGAAAGGCAATGCCAAAGAACGTTCAAACTACTGCACAATTGCACTCATCTTACACGCTAGCAAAGTAGTGCTCAAAATTCTCCAAGCCAGCGTTCAACAGTACATGAACTATGAAATTCCAGATGTTCAAGCTGTATTTAGATAAAGCAGAGGAATCACAGATCAAATTGCCACCATCTGTTGGATCATCAATAAAACAAGAGGATTCCAGAAAAAGACATCTACTTCTGCTTTACTGACTACACCAAAGCCTTTGACTATGTAAATCACAACCAACTATAAAATTCTGAAAGAGATGGGAATACCAGACCACCTTACTGCCTCCTGAGAAATCTGTATGCAGGTCAAGAAGCAACAGTTTAAACTGGATGTGGAACAACAGACTGGTTTGAAATTGGGAATGGCATACGTCAAGGCTGTATATTGTCACCTTGCTTATATTGTCACCCTGCTTAATGTATATGCAGAGTACACCATGCAAAATGCCAGACTGGATAAAGCAGAAGATGGAATCAAGATTTCCAGATAAACTGGATGTGGAACAACAGACTGGTTTGAAATTGGGAATGGCATACGTCAAGGCTGTATATTGTCACCTTGCTTATATTGTCACCCTGCTTAATGTATATGCAGAGTACACCATGCAAAATGCCAGACTGGATAAAGCAGAAGATGGAATCAAGATTTCCAGGAGAAATATCAATAACCACAGATAAGCAGATGACAACCACCTTGATGGCAGAAAGCAAAGAAGTAAAGAGCCTCTTGATGAAAGTGAAAGAGGAGAGTAAAAAGTCTAGGTTAAAACTCAACATTCAAAACACTGGATTCGTGGTATCCAGTCCCATCACTTCATGCAAATAGATGGGGAAACAGTGAGAGACTTTATTTTGGGGGGCTCCAAAATCACTGCAGATGGTGACTGCAGCCATGAAGTTAAAAGATGCTTGCTCCTTGGAAGAAAAGTTATGACCAACCTCAACAGCATATTGAAAAGCAGACACATTACTTTGCTGACAGAGGTCCATTTAGTCAAAGCTATGGTTTTTCCAGTAGTCATGTATGAATGTGAGAACNTGCAGATGGTGACTGCAGCCATGAAGTTAAAAGATGCTTGCTCCTTGGAAGAAAAGTTATGACCAACCTCAACAGCATATTGAAAAGCAGACACATTACTTTGCTGACAGAGGTCCATTTAGTCAAAGCTATGGTTTTTCCAGTAGTCATGTATGAATGTGAGAACTGGACTATAAAGAAAGCTGAGCACTGAAGAATTGATTCTTTTGAACTGTGGTGCTGGCCAAGACTCTTGAGAGTCCCTTGGACTTCTAGGAGACAAACCAGTCCATCCTAAAGGAAATCAGTCCTGAATAGTCATTGGAAGGACTGGTACTGAAGCTGAAGCTCCAGTACTTTGGCCACCTGAGGCAAGGAACAGACTCACTGGAAAAGACTCAGATGCTGGGGATGATTGAAAGCAGGAGGAGAAGGGGACACAGAGAAAATGGTTGCGTGGCATCACTGACTTGATGGACATGAGTTTGAGCAAGCTCCAGGAGTTGGTGATGGACAGGGAAGCCTGGCATGCTGCAGTCCATTGGGTCAGGAAGAGTTGGAAATAACTGAGCAACTGAACTGAATTGAATTATTGTAGGTATCCTTGAAATTAGTGACCACACCCATTATAATTGAGGGCTTCCCAAGTGGCACTACTGGTAAAGAACCCATATGGCAATGCAGGAGACATAAGAGACATGGGTTCAGTCCTTGGGTTGGGAAGATCCCCTGGAGGAGGGCATGGCAACCTACTCCAGTATTCTTGCCTGGAGTGTCCCATAGACAGAGGGGCCTGGCAGGCTACGGTCCATAGGGTTGCAAAGAGTTGGACACGACTGAAGCAACTTAGCACGCAAATAACTAAGTCAGTGTGCCATTCACTTGAAACTAACACAGCACTGTCAATCAAATATATAGTAAAATTTAAAAAACAAAAAAATAGGATATTACTTCAGGTGCAAAAGGTGTCGTTTTATGTCACTCCATTTTTCACTTCAAAATATGTTTTATTATGATAAGGATTTATAATTTTCCTGACTTTTTTACTTTCAATTTGGTTTTATGGGTTATTGTGGTGAACCTGCAGAAATTTCACCCAACACTTTAATTCCCTAATTTACCCATATTTGTTATTTTAAGCTGGAACGGAAGGCACAATGATGAACTATTAGAGATCAGTGGAGAAATAACTTCAGAAAGAATGAAGGGATGGAGCCAAAGCAAAAACAATACCCAGTTGTAGATGTGACTGGGGATAGAAGCAAGGTCCGATGCTGTAAAGATCAATATTGCATAGGAACCTGGAATGTCAGGTCCATGAATCAAGGCAAATTGGAAGCAAACAAACAAGAGATGGCAAGAGTGAACATCGACATTCTAGGAATCAGCGCACTAAAATGGACTGGAATGAGTGAATTTAACTCAGATGACCATTATACCTCCTACTGCAGGCAGGAATCCCTCAGAAGAAATGGAGTAGCCATCATGGTCAACAAAAGAGTCC
>SJYX01013474.1:11504-69235 GCA_006410675.1 Oreotragus oreotragus
TCAGATTTCTTTGGAAGGAATGATGCTAAAGCTGAAACTCCAGTACTTTGGCCACCTCATGCAAAGAGTTGACTCATTGGAAAAGGCTCTGATGCTGGGACGGATTGGGGGTGGGAGGAGAAGTGGTCGACAGAGGATGAGATGGCTGGAGGGCATCACTGACTCAATGGACGTGAGTCTGAGTGAACTCCAGGAGTTGGTGATGGACAGGGAGGCCTGGTGTGCTGTGATTCATGGGGTCGCAAAGAGTCGGACATGACTAAGCGACTGAACTGAACTGAACTGAAAGTGTGTAGGAGATCCAACCAGTCCATCCTAAAGGAAATCAGTCCTGAATATTCACTGGAAGGACACGCTGAAGCTGAAACTCCAATACTTGGGCCACCTGATGCAAAGAACTGACTTATTGGAAAAGACTCTGACGCTGGGAAGGATTGAAGACAGGAGGAGAAGGGGATGACAGAGGATGAGATGGTTGGATGGCATCACTGATTCAATGGACATGAGTTTGAGCAAACTCCGGGAGAAGGTGGACAGGGAGGCCTGGAGTGCTGCAGTCCATGGGGTTGCAAAGAGTCGGACACAACTGAGCAAGTGAACTGAACTGAAAGTGTTTTTACCTACCCAGATTTAGGGGCATATCAAGTATAAAACTGAGGTTCAAATGTTTGTCCAATGGGAAAGCACAGAAGGAACTGGGGCCATCAGGAGAGGTTTAACCTAGAAGTTTTTCCAATAAACTCTCATGATCAAACTTGCTTCTGCCATGAAGATTATTTCTGAGGCTACATCTCAGCTAGACAGATCATTACCAACCCTCCTGTCTGCCCAGCTCTCCTGCCAAGGAGATGCCAGGCCAGGTTGGAAAGCACTTGCCCACTCTCTGGACGAGGATACGGAGGCCCAGGTCACACAGCAGCCTGTGGTCAGACACGGGGCTGGAGCCAGCTCACTGAGCTCTCGGTCCAAACCTCATGTCTCCCCCGATTTTGCTTCAATTATGGGGGAGCGTGCTGAGCGCAGGGTCGGGCATTCAGTAAGAGCTCAATAAATGTTTGAACCAACAGGAGACAGGCTTGGTACAGCTTGGCCTCGACTTGCACTGACACTGGGGATTCCATGGGCCAGCGGTGGTTCCAAAGGTCAAAACCACAGCTTCCCTAGGCTGACCCTGACTCACTGAGTGACTGTGGGGTGCAGTAGTTAAAGGTACCATGCGGAACCAGGAAGACCTGAGTGTGAATCCTGGCCACATTCTTTTACTCACGCACCCTCAGGCAAGTTCATTAACAGGTCCAAGGCGACCTTGACTAGTGATAGGCAAAAGGTAAAGCAAAGAAGAGAACAGTAGAGGGCGCCGGGCAGTCACTTGGAACAGGACTGTCCTGGTCAGGGGGACACACGCTCAGCCTTACTCTCCTCCTGCCACACGTCTGCTGGCCTCCGAGAGCATCTCGGATGGGGTCTGGATTACATTCCCAGCACAGGTAGACACTTAGGAAAGTTCTGATGAACACGTTTACCAAAAAAGAGTAGTACTAACTGACAGGCTTTCTGTAGGAAAGCTGTCACATTTTATTGTTACACTCTTCGTTTATTTTTTGGCCATGCTACACAGTATCGTGTAGCTCCCCAGCCAGGGATCAAACTCGCGTCCCCTGAACTGGAAGTACAAACTGTTAATCCCTGGGACACCAGGGAAAGCTCCAGGCAGTCATATTTTAAAACAGATCTCATTTGCATTCCATTCCACAAAGAAATAGGCCACAGAATGAGGAATGAATGGGGCTGTGGGACGAGCTGATGAAGAGGCCGAAAGGTGGCCTGTCTTCCAAGAGGACCAGTGGGCCTCCTTGTCCCCACCCATCATGCAGCCTGAGCTGTAGAGCAGAGCCCAGGAGGAACTCACCAAGAAGGGCGTTGTGCCCGTTATCATCCGGCAGGAACCTCTTGTCCACGGCACACACCAGGAGATGGTCAGGCAGGCTGGGGGACTTGGCACCCACCAGGAGGAAGCCCGCAGGGATGTCGATGGGCTCACTGGAGATGGAGACCAGACGCAGGTCCTTCCCGGCCTGGCAGAACCCTAGGAGAGATGGATAGGGCTCACACGCTGTCCAGCGAGTGCCCCCACACAACCAGGACCCATGCGGGCAAAGCAGGAAAATAGTCTGGATTTTGTCAGCAACCACCCTCACCCCTGGACCAGGCTGACTCTAAAATTAATTCTGAGAACATTATGAGGTATGCTATCCTTACATGCGCTTCATTCGCCAGTTACCATGATTCACAACAATAAAGTGACTGGGCAGAATAAAAAAATAAAATGAATAAAAGTAATTCTGAGAGATCAAATTATAACCCTCGTCATTCATGACACTTAACTACTTGCTATATTTATGACTACTGGTGTTACCGTACAATACACATACATGAATGTACAAATGAAAGTCAACTGGAGAAATGGGTAGACAAGTGATGGTAAATTAAAACGTGGATGAAAAATCCATAAGGGACTGTGAGTAATTTGATGTTTTTTCCACCCTGCACTTAACGTGTATGAGGGCAGGAATTCAGGCTGATGACCTGGTAATGATGGTCTCAGAGAAGTCACATCAGCAGAGGGGGACTCTACGCACTTGAACTTTTTGTATTTCAGAGCATTTGAACATCTAACATCTGTGAGCATGCTAAGTCACTTCAGTCAAGCCTGACTCTTTGCAACACCATGGACTCCTCTGTCCATGGGATTCTCCAGGCGAGAATACTGGAGTGGGTTGCCACGCTCTCCTCCAGGGGACTTCCCAACCCAGGACTCAAATCCTCGTCTCTTTACAGATGCTTTACGACTAGTGCTACTTGGGAAGCCCTTAAACATGCTTCTTATTTTAAAATTAAGTGTCCAAAATACTTAGGGGAAAAAAGGAAGAAGAGAGAAACAGCCGAGATTTATCTGGATGGAACTTTTCTGGGCCTCTCTCTCCCTGAAGGCACAGGTGGCCCCATGCCCTGTGTTTTTCCATCTTTAATGACCAACAGGGATGACGTGGGCTAATGTGAACTCTGACACCCCGAGGCCTTCCCTGCAAACCCGTAAGATATTTACACCTTAGTAAGATTCTCCTCCAGGGACACCTGCTTTACCATTTTCAAGGCACTGGCTCCTGGTTCTCCCGTCTGCTGCTGGGCAAAGCAGGAAGCAGGAAGTAGTACCCACTGTGTGAGGCACCGAGTGGGAGACGCCCTGGAAGGCTTTCATTTGATCATCTTTGGGCAGGTGGTCCTGCCCCTAATTTGCAGACATGGAAATTGAGGCTCAGAGAAATTAAGTCATTTACTCAAAGCTTCTGAGGTTGGGGGTGCCAGGATGGATGGAGCCAGGTCTGGCTCTCAAGTATGGGGTGGTTCCCTTTCATCCATCATCTTGGGGACATGGGCTCGGCCCACAGCTCGGGGGCTCTCGGCGCACAGGCCAGCAGGCATCTCACCGTCTGTGGTGCAGCATCCTTCAGGCGGGGGGTGCATCTGGTAGGGGTTTGGGGGACAGTGTTCCAGCGCCCCATCCCCTTCCTCTTCCTCTTCTTCATTGTCCACTCGGCTTCCACCTAGATGTGGAATAGCGGAGTGATGACCAGGGCAGGAGTAAGTACACAGTGCGCCCCAGTTAGTTAGGAATTAACCAGTCCTCAGAGACACGCTGTTTAAGCCGCGCACTATCGCCCTTCACTAGGGGCAAGGGGCGAGGCTCACTCAGACCGGATGTCTTTCCCAAGGTCACAGACTCTGGCTCCAAGCCTGGCCTTGTGATTTCAAATACAGGTCCACATCCACTCCCAGCGCTCACAGCTGCACATATCTGCATGAGCAACAGGGCTCGGTATGTATACAGTGGCTGACAAGGACTGACTAGGAAGTCTGCACACAGCAGGCACTCCAACAGCTGTGTGGGAGGAACCACAGTGTGACCCAGGGACCATTTTACAGGTAAGGAAACCGAGGGTCAGAGAAACCCAGTGATTCAACCACCTGCTAAGCAGCACAGCCAGCCTGTTCCCAGCTGTATCTGGTGCCCAAGCTGCTGTCCTTATCGTAAACTGCATCACTTGGTTTAGAACCTGAAATACAGTGTCAACGGCCTTTACGTTGAATAAGACAGGAGTCAAACTATATGCTGTTATTTATCCCCAAGGGAAAACTAGATGTATACATTATTAGAAATATAAACACACCAGAAGTTGTCACACGCACAAAATGAACCAACACAGGCCCAGGCCCTCTCAGCGACTTTATGACTATAGGAAACTTTTCTCTTTAAGTGAAATAGTATTTTAGGACTAATGGCAAATGTGGAACGGGCCAGGAGAGCCAGCAATTGGCCAGGGAAACCCCACTCTCCTCGTGCGTGCTCTCCATCTCTGTAGCAGAGGAGCTGGCCTGCTCCACATGGTCAGCTCCTGGGGGGCAGGGGGTGCTGCTGTTATTCAGGAATCCAGGCCCCAAGCAGAATGTCTCACACACACAAGGCAGCACCCAGGAAACCATTGAATTAGCCAAAAAGTTTGTTCTTGTTTTTTTTCCATTATCATTGTAATTCCCAACTGTTTGGCGTATATACAGAGCACACACGCACGCGTGCGCACACACACACACACACATCCCTTATTTACCAAGCCTTCTAGAGAAAAAGGGTTTCACATCCGTGAGTTTTCAAACTTCTTTTAAGGGATGTTTTGGGTAAAAAGTCTTTCTCAAATTAACTATCTTTAAATGGCTTCCTGGTGGCTCAGATGGTAAAGCATCTGTCTACAATGTGGGAGACCCGGGTTCGAGCCCTGGGTTGGGACGATCCCCTGGAGAAGGAAATGGCAACCCACTCTAGGACTATTGCCTGGAAAATCCCATGGACAGAGGAGCCTGGTAGACTACAGTCCACGGGGTCGCAAAGAGTCGGACACGATTAAGCGACTTCACTACTTCACTAAATGTCATTTAATAAATAGCTCCCAGATTTCCTCACACAACAGGGCTGCTACAAGCATCCTTAGATACCCGAGGCCGGGGCCGCTACAAGCATGCTTAGATACCCGAGGCCGGGGCCGCTACAAGCATCCTTAGATACCCGAGGCCGGGGCCGCTACAAGCATGCTTAGATACCCGAGGCCGGGGCCGCTACAAGCATGCTTAGATACCCGAGGCCGGGGCCGCTACAAGCATCCTTAGATACCCGAGGCCGGGGCCGCTACAAGCATGCTTAGATACCCGAGGCCGGGGCCGCTACAAGCATCCTTAGATACCCGAGGCCGGGGCCGCTACAAGCATGCTTAGATACCCGAGGCCGGGGCCGCTACAAGCATCCTTAGATACCCGAGGCCGGGGCCGCTACAAGCATGCTTAGATACCCGAGGCCGGGGCCGCTACAAGCATCCTTAGATACCCGAGGCCGGGGCCGCTACAAGCATGCTTAGATACCCGAGGCCGGGGCCGCTACAAGCATCCTTAGATACCCGAGGCCGGGGCCGCTACAAGCATGCTTAGATACCCGAGGCCGGGGCCGCTACAAGCATCCTTAGATACCCGAGGCCGGGGCCGCTACAAGCATGCTTAGATACCCGAGGCCGGGGCCGCTACAAGCATCCTTAGATACCCGAGGCCGGGGCCGCTACAAGCATGCTTAGATACCCGAGGCCGGGGCCGCTACAAGCATCCTTAGATACCCGAGGCCGGGGCCGCTACAAGCATGCTTAGATACCCGAGGCCGGGGCCGCTACAAGCATCCTTAGATACCCGAGGCCGGGGCCGCTACAAGCATGCTTAGATACCCGAGGCCGGGGCCGCTACAAGCATCCTTAGATACCCGAGGCCGGGGCCGCTACAAGCATGCTTAGATACCCGAGGCCGGGGCCGCTACAAGCATCCTTAGATACCCGAGGCCGGGGCCGCTACAAGCATGCTTAGATACCCGAGGCCGGGGCCGCTACAAGCATCCTTAGATACCCGAGGCCGGGGCCGCTACAAGCATGCTTAGATACCCGAGGCCGGGGCCGCTACAAGCATCCTTAGATACCCGAGGCCGGGGCCGCTACAAGCATGCTTAGATACCCGAGGCCGGGGCCGCTACAAGCATCCTTAGATACCCGAGGCCGGGGCCGCTACAAGCATGCTTAGATACCCGAGGCCGGGGCCGCTACAAGCATCCTTAGATACCCGAGGCCGGGGCCGCTACAAGCATGCTTAGATACCCGAGGCCGGGGCCGCTACAAGCATCCTTAGATACCCGAGGCCGGGGCCGCTACAAGCATGCTTAGATACCCGAGGCCGGGGCCGCTACAAGCATCCTTAGATACCCGAGGCCGGGGCCGCTACAAGCATGCTTAGATACCCGAGGCCGGGGCCGCTACAAGCATGCTTAGATACCCGAGGCCGGGGCTGCTACAAGCATCCTTAGATACCCGAGGCCGGGGCCGCTGCTTCTTTCTTCTCTGTGTCTCCTGTCTCTTCCCCCCGTGCCAGCCCCTTGGCATCTCTTCTACTCTTACCTCGCTTGGCTCTCAACCCATCCATTCAGTGCGTGACGTGTTTTCCAGTTAATGATGAAATCATGTGCCACAGAAAAGTGGACTAGGAGTCTGGGAACTCCACTTTAGTCCCTGGATCCGCCATTGTCTGTGTGGCCCCAGGAAAGTTACTAACCTCTCTGTGTGTCAGATCCTGCCTCTTTAAGATGAGGTGGTTATAGAAGGTCACCTTGAGCTGTGACAGTCTCTGTGGGGAAGTACAGCCCTCAGCATTGCACAGAACATTCCAAGGGTGATCTAATCAGTACAGCGCGCTGGGAGCATAACCTCAGGGTGGTCACCATTTTAAAAGTGACAGTCGCACAGTCGTGTCCGACTCGTTGTGACCCCAAGGACTGTAGCCCGCCAGGCTCCTCAGTCCACGGGATTCCCCAGACAAGAATACTGGAGTAGGTAGTCATTCCCTTCTCCAGGGGATCTTCCTGACCCAGGGATCAAATCTGGGTCTCCTGCATTGCAGGCAGATTCTTTACCATCTGAGCCACCAGGGAAGCCCTATTTTAAAGGTGCCGGAAGGACAAGAGGCAGTAGAAACTGAACATTTCGNGTAGGTAGTCATTCCCTTCTCCAGGGGATCTTCCTGACCCAGGGATCAAATCTGGGTCTCCTGCATTGCAGGCAGATTCTTTACCATCTGAGCCACCAGGGAAGCCCTATTTTAAAGGTGCCGGAAGGACAAGAGGCAGTAGAAACTGAACATTTCAGGCCAGCCCAGGCCCATGACCTTGGGAAGGTCATAGCAGGAAGTAAGCAAAAATTCCTGGTGTCTCCCTCCCCCTAGGACTGGAAGACACAGAGGTGGTGGGGAGACTGTAAAAAGATTACCCAGGAAGAACACAAAAGGAGTTGAAGGGATAAACACCAGAGCCTCTTTCAGAGCTTCCTTCCTGCCACTAAATGCAGGCGTGGTTGGTTTTAGCAGAAGGTATAGAGTCACGCCCAGACCCCAAGTGCCACCCATGCAGCACGGTCCCCACAGGGGCTCAAACCACCCTTTAGCCGCCTACGGAGTGGGTGGCTTGGAAGGCTCTGCAAAATCAAGATTACTCTGTGAACCAGGCTCTCACCTCCAAGGGCTCAGCAGGGGGACAGCAAAGAGCCAACAATTAGAGTGAAAAGGGGAAAGAAAGTCAGGCTTTCGGAGCTCGGAGGGCATGCACAGGAATGTCTGCACGTTTATTCTGTTCAACCAAAAAGAGCAGGAATGCAGACTCTCGGAAAGAATGAAAGAGGAGGGTCTTAAGCCTCCGAGAGCCAAAGAAAGGGCTCAGAATCCAGTGGCTGCCAAGAATCCGCTAAAAAAGCGGGATTAAAGGTCAAAGGTCTACATCAGACACTCCAGGGTCTTTGATGGAATCTGTCAGCCAGCACCAAGCCTGAGGAGACTTCCTAACCAGGGCCAGACTAAACCAGACTGTTTACCAAAGGCTTCTGGCAGAATGAGGGCTTCAAAATGGCCTTAGATAAAACCAACTGTATCGGGAGCTTAGGATCTTAAAACTCAACCATGGGAATCTAGAGATGCCATGAGAGCACTTCACCCCCTGGTGTATAAAAGTATTGATGTTTTAGAATAAATTTTGTTTTCTTTACATGAGAAGAAACTGTGTGACATTCTGAGTGGGTGGGATGACAGGAATTTACCTGTATCTTGTTTAATAAACACTTATCCCAGATTTGACAGGTGTATTTGTTTGGTTTGCTTCGCCTTCCTTTAAAAAAAAATAAAATAATACATAAAAAGCTTTCTCCCCTGTTAGGAAAGGTCATACCCCTAATTTGGAGAACAAAGTAACAGGGCCCCTCTGAACTGCCCTTGCAAATAAGAGAAAATGTTAACAGATCTAGGGGTGTTTGGGATACCAGCGCTCTGGTCATAAAAAGCATCCTTAATGTTACTGTCTGAGAAGGACAGCAATAAGATAAGAGATCTCGACAGAGAGGCAGAGAGACCAAACACACCCTCTGCACCACATTCTGTGATGCAGAAACCAGGGGCTCAAGCTGAGTGCTCGACTGATAGGGACATTTAGCAAATCGACCATCTCCTCCTTTTCGCCAAACCCCCTCCCCACTCCTCCCAGCGCTAGAGAAGCAAAATCCGGGAGGGTCTCTCTATGCTGTTTGCCAGACAAATGGGAAAACGACAGAGAGGGCCTGAGCTGGTTTTCATATCATAAACGAGAAGGGCTGACCATGAGTACTTATCATGAGTACTACTGTTCATTTACCATTAGCAGCTAAGACTTTCGATACTGTAAGAAATTAACAATGATCATTTAACACATATTTCACAAGTCTTTCAGCTAGTCGAAAACATGGACTGTAAAAGATGCCCCAGTTACTCCTCAAATGCCCCCGGTGTCACAGTAAAGCTTCCTGGGCCAGAAATCAGTGGTACTTGGATGTGAATGCCAGAGAACCCTTGGGTTTCCTGACTCCTGCTTTTGACCACAATCTACTTTCTCTCAGACCCAGAGCCAGTCCCTTTAGGTCCTTAGCTGTTGCTATTTGCAAGATTAATTTTGTAAAAATGCTTTAAAGAGTGACACAGGAAAGCCTCCCTCCTAGAGAGGGACAATCAGATATCATGAAGACCTTTGTGCCTCATTTTCCCTTGGAAAATGCAACCATCCCCAGCCCACCTTCCCCATGCCCACCTTGCACACACAATCATACACACATAGGGACTTAGGCACACATCACGACCGCCCTAAGACAGGACCTGGTACGTTGCAGGCTTCCTTAATTCAGTTCACTTTTATTGTAAACCACAGCCGTCTTTCACTTCAAAAGCTAGGCGAAGTCTGCAAGTAACTTCAAATGGAAGACAAGTGACAAGAACAACTTCTTCAGCAATAAATAAGGGGGTGGGGCAACTTTGGACATGAAGATACGTGACTATAAAAAATACAAACTGAAGACTGAAAAATACAATCAGCTTATTCTCTGGATAATTAAGTAAACCCCAAACTTAGCCCCACGCCCGAAGATAATTTATTGCTGGCACACATCAAACTCATAAGGGTTTATTCTTGGCTTTTAACAGTTTCTAGAGGGCTTCCATTACTTTTATCACATGGAAAAGTACTTACACTCCTTTGCAAAGATAGGGCCACAAATCACAGAGGAAAAAATATATATATAACTGAGGGTCGAAAATATGTTAAAATGTCTTACTTACCCAAGTCAGACCGTCAAAACTTTTCATGAGTTTAAGTAACAATCAGTTGAGAACAAGTTAACACCGGCCTTTCTTTCTCCTACTAGTCCAGTGAATCATCTCATTCCTTGCAACTTTATGGCTGAGACTTAAACCTGAGTTTTAGCCAAGTAAGGACACACATGCAGCTTTCTGTTTCCTAATAACTCCATTCTGCCAGACTCAACAGTTGCTACACCAAGTGGAAGAGGAAAGAGTTTTAAGTCCCATCTTGAACATTCCCACACACGGTAGTGAAGGGCACAGAAACATCTCCTACCTTCTAGAGCGGAAAGCTGCTGCTCTGCTTCCAGGTACAATTGCGAGAAGATGGGCCTGGGTACCAGGCTGTTGGAGCGCAGGGAGGCCTCGATGGAGTTGTGCAGGACCTCCTCGAACCGCGTGGTCTTCAGCTGTCCAGCGTACGAGTTTCCCATCTTCAAAAGAGACAGAGGAGTCTTCTGTTTAAAATGGCATTTCAGCTGCAGTTAAAAAGCCTGACCCCTGAGCATGAAGCCCAAAGGCAGAAGAGATCTGGGCTGCCAGGAAGGGAGGGCCCCGTATTCCCCGCTCAGCCAAGAGGAGGAGCGGGTGGCTTTCAGGGACTGCTCCTGCGGGGCAATTACAGGAAGTTATATAAGTAACAGCTTTCCCTAATTTAGCACTCAGCAGAGTCTGACACCTCTTAGGAGATTTTACTAGAAACTGGCTCTCGGTCGTCCACAGGTTTCACAACAACGCCCCCAGCTTCTCCCTGAGAGGTGATCCTGCTTTTGAGAGACCCCAGACAAAAACAACGCTTTCTTCTCCTTGACTTGCAGAAGAATAGCCCTGCGCCACTTTCTGTGTGTGACGGTAGCCGACAACACAGCGATCCATGACAACCAGTCCCCGATTTCAGGATTACTGGACCCAGCCTCCGCTCACCTTCCCAGGAGGAAGGTTAGCAGATTGCCTATCACCGCCTCCTCTGCTAAAAGGCCAATTAGGAACATTCTTGCTTTACAGTGTTATTACTTTATCGTGGTTTCCATTAGACAAGTAATACAGAATTACATCTGGAAATCTGGGAATTACAGAAGAGGGTGGAAAACCAAGAGGAAAATCATTGCGTCCCTGCCCCAAGATAATCAATGTGACTTTTTTTTTTGGTAGCAGCTTAAGTTCTAATTCGCTTACCATCCCATTCACCTGCTACACATAAAACAGATAAACAATAAGGTCCTACCATAAAGCTCCTGCTGCTGCTAAGTCGCTTCAGTCGTGTCCAACTCTGTGCGACCCCATTGATGGCAGCCCACCAGGCTCCCCCGTCCCTGGGATTCTCCAGGCAAGAACACTGGAGTGGGTTGCCATTTCCTTCTCCAATGCATGAGTGAAAGTGAAGCTGCTCAGTCGTGTCCGACTCTTCGCGACCCCATGGACTGCAGCCTACCAGGCTCCTCCGTCCATGTGAGTTTCCAGGCAAGAGTACTGGAATGGGTTGCCATTGCTTTCTCCAATAAAGTTCCTACCAGGAACTATATATATCAATATCTTGTAATGAACTATAATGGAAAAGAATATGAAAAAGAACATATATATGTATAACTGAATCACTTTGCTATACACCAGAAACTAATACAACACTGTAAATAAATTATACTTCAATTTTTTAAGGGTGCAAATAAATGGTTTTTAGTATACTCACATGTGGTACAAGCATCACACAATTTATGTAAGCACACTGTCCTTACCCCCAAAAGAAACCTCATACCCTTTAGCTGTCACCCCCAAGTCCCCAGTCCTCCAGCCCTAGCCAGCCACCTAATGCGGCTGTAGACACATGTTAATAGAATCATATAGTATGTGGTCCTTCCTTCCATCAGACAATGTCTGCACCCTGCCTCTATGTTGAGCACTTGTCAATACTCCATTCTCTCTGATACTCTGATGTACTCTTTGCAGACTTAATTCCCTGGGAAACAGGAGGGACATGGAAGGCCGTATCCACACGGCTCTATCACTCTATGATAAACTTTTTGATTCTGCTCTTCTCATTTGACATAAAAATTTCCCCCAATCCTCTTACAAAGCTGTCAGAACCATTTTAATGGTTGTGTCGCATTCCCTCGAGGGAAGGTTCAGATACTCGCGCAGACATTTCTCTGGGATCAGACATATGGTTAAATTTCTATATTTCGTCCTGGCCAAGAACTGGCATTTAAATGTATATTCCTTTCTAATGTGTTGTGTTTATTTTCTATTTCATTTAGATTTTGTTTAGATTGCCCTGTTTCCTTTTAGTTTAACGTGTTATACTTTTTACCAAACTTCTTAAAATGACTACTTTATCCTCACGTTTATTTTCCATATGACTGCTTTGATAGTGAAGATATTTAAGGCTATAGGTTTTCCCGAGTGCTTCTTATGCTATGACCCCTAGGTTTAGTGTAAAGAGGTCCCCTTTCGTTTCTTTTTGGATAGTTTATGATCTCCCTTTTGATTCCCTTTTTGACCCAGTAGTTATCCAGAAATGTAGGTTTAATTTCTAAACAGTCAAAATTTGAGAGGAAGGATTAGCCTTATATTATGTATTTCTAATTTTCATTGGATAATCACAACCATGGCCTTTAAAAACTACTTTTGAAATTTGTTAAGGGTTTCTTTTAGACAGATGCTGGATGGATTTTTACAAATCTGCTATCATATAAGAAAAGATAAACTCTCTTAAAGGGATGAAAATAGATTATTCAACTTTTCTATGCTCTCATCTATTTCGTGTGTACGTTGATTCTTAAAGTGATATTTGACTTTAAATAGCACAAGATGGGGAATTTTCTGGGAGTCCAGCGATTAGGACCCTGTGCTTCCACAGCAGGGGACACGGGTTCAATCCCTGGTCCGGGGACTAAGATCCCGCAAGCTGCTTGGTGCGGCCGAAAAGATGGCAGAAGATGCCAGCCCCGACGTGACCTCAGGACAGTGGCTTCCTGCTTCGTTACAGTGACACACAGCCAGCTGCACTAGTTGTGAGACTGGCTTCACATGCCAGGCACCACCTCACAGATCAGGTTGCCTTAAGATGTAGGCAGGAGATTCTCCGAGTCCTCGTGCCTACTATAGGCGGCCGAGCAATTTCAAGACGGGACCACTGGTGCCCTAAGGAGCTCTGCTTCCCTCGTGAGGGTAAAATCAGTCCTCAGGCTGATTTCTGCTTCTGTTGGAAGAAAGGTCCAGCCTTCCTTCTTCCAACTAACAGTCAACGGAAACAATTAAACACTTCCTGCTTACGGCAATAACTCCTGAGCACAGGTTTCCCGTCCCAGCTCCGCCACACCTCCTTGGTCAGCCCCAGCTTACAGCCAGGGGAAATGAGCTGGTGGGAGGGGTTGCTACAGGAATTAGCCCCAACAAAAAGAAAGTGCTCCTGAAAGAGAGGGCAGCAGCCGGAACAGTCAGAAGAGGCTCCAGGGCTCTGCGTCTGCATTTCCTCTAGACTGGCTGCATCCTTCAATCCAAGAAAGAGGGATTCCTGGCCACATCTGGGGGCCCTTGCCTGCACTTCCATTCGAGGTGGTCCATGGAAAGCTGCCGCCAATTAACATCACGAATGGCTCCTGTTTCTATAGATCTTTGTCAGAAGAGCTTAACGCACAGAAAGCAGCTTTAAGTGCGGCCCATTTTACGAGGAGCCCCTGCGGAAGCATGCTCGAGAGTTGAAAGAAACGCTCAGGGCGTCCAGAACATCTCTTCCTTCCCAAGGTCCTGTGCACATGATGCCCGGTCGGTACCTTGAGCCTGGAGGACTCCAGGGGTTAAGAGAGAGCAATGCCTGGTGTGGACAGAGCCGTAAAGAGAAAGAAAGAAAACGAACACTGTCCGGCTTCCGAGTGCTAGGCACCAGGCTTGTTCTGTTGCTCAAAATGTGTGAGCGATATTATGAAGCCCAGTTTAAAGATGGAGTTCCGAATCTTAGCCTCGGAGATGATAAGCAACCTGCAAGAAGTCTTGTGGAAAGAAAACAGAATTGGGAGTGGAGGAGGGGTTGGGGGAGGGAGGGAGAAACACAAAAGGGACAAAACATGAAAGAGTGTGCACACTCAAAAAAGTGGAAATTTCATTTTACAACCCTAAGCACACGCCAAAGCTTTAAAATCTAGAAGCACAGAGGGAGAGAGAAACTGACCCCACTCCCAATCCAATGAGGCATTTGAAAGCCGAAGCAAGTGCTTGGAACTGAGGATGGAGGGAGAGTGTGAGAACCATCTGACAACGTCGTGGCCCTTGCTGTTCCACTGCACCACCATTGAGCGGCGTGGGACCTTCCTACCCACCCCAGCAGTGCTCCAGNAAGCACACGCCAAAGCTTTAAAATCTAGAAGCACAGAGGGAGAGAGAAACTGACCCCACTCCCAATCCAATGAGGCATTTGAAAGCCGAAGCAAGTGCTTGGAACTGAGGATGGAGGGAGAGTGTGAGAACCATCTGACAACGTCGTGGCCCTTGCTATTCCACTGCACCACCATTGAGCAGCGTGGGACCTTCCTACCCACCCCAGCAGTGCTCCAGCTCACAGATGAGACCACCCACTGGGGGCAGAGCCTGGGATCAGAGGCAGAGTAGGCTGAGATGCCGGCCCTGCTGGGGCTCACTGGCCTGCGAGGAACCCCCAACCATCAGATGGGGGAGTCAGAAGTCAGGAGAGAGAAAAGCCTCGCTCAGGGCCAAACCCCAAAGCCGAACCCCTCCTCCATGCTTTGTAGATCCAGGTCAACACCTGTGACCTCCAGGACTGGGCTCTGACCGCTGCTCCCTGGGTACTGCCTCTGCAATATTGTCTTGCTGCAGTGACTCCAGTCTGCAAACCAAGGGGGTTCCTTTCCCCCGACCCCTCCGCTGCCTGGCCCAGCCCTTCCCAACACTGGTGGGCGATGCTCTTCAACCACAGAATCCGAAGCAATGCCCATCACCATGGCCTTCACCTTAATGCACAGATGCCTGATGTGAGATGGAGAGAGAGAAAACGAGTCACTAGGCCTCAGTATTCTCATCTGAAAAATGGGCACTTTGAAGGACTAACTGATCATCATGGGGTATACAAGAGACAGAAAATGAAGGTGCCTAGCAGAGCACTTGGTAGTCAGGGCAGGATCATTCACTTCTAGCTAAATGGAACAGGCATGTGAAAAGACTAGAATTTCAGATCAGGACTTCCCTGGGAGTCCAGTGGCTAAGACTTCGCACTCCCAATGCAAGGAGGCCCGGGATCAACTCCTGGTCCAGGAACAAGATCCCACAGACCTCAACTAAAGATCCTGCATGTCACAACTAAGATCAGACGGAGCCAAATAAATTAAAAGAATGTCAGATCATATCATAAATGACAAGTGGCAAAAAGTACTATAGTCCATAATTTCTATAACATAAGGGGGGAGCAGAGGTCTTCGGGGGAATCAATGAGAACTTGAGTGGTTCAAAGGGGCTGGTACCCAAAATAGGCCAAAAGAAAGAGTAAGGTATTTTTGGCCAAAAATTGAGACCAGCGATTGAGAAAGAAACGGGAGGATACAAAGTCAAGAAAGCTTCACAAATACAGACATGCTCTAGAAAAAGAAAATGAGGGCTTTTGACAAGTAGTGAAGATGGAACTATGGTGGAAAAAACAAAAGTAGAGTGAAAATTAGACACTGCTCTGTTGTTATTGTGGTTATCTAGTGGCTCAGTCATGTCCAACTCTTTTGCAACAGCCTGTTAGACTCCTCTGTCCATGGGATTCTCCAGGGAAGGATACTGGAGTGGGTTGCCATAGCCTTCTCAGGGGATCTTTCTGACCCAGGGGTTGAATCTGGGTCTCCTGCATTGGCAGGTGAGTTCTTTACCGCTAAGCCACCACGGAAGCCCTCTGCTTTAGTAGGTGACAACCCTGAAGCTTCAGAATGAGGATTTATAACGATAAAGGTCATGTTTTAAGCAGGTCAGGTGGACAGAGATGTTTGGAATACTGGAGGGAATACCTGGAGGCAGGAGGCCTGGTGGAGTTAAATTAGGAGTGGCAATTAACATAAACATATTACTATATACAAACTAGGTAAACAACAAGGGCCAGTACATAGCACAGGGAGCTCTCCTCAATATCTCGTAATAACCTCGAATGGAAAAGAATCTGAAAAAGAACATATATTTCACTGAATTACTTTGCTGTACACTTGAAACTAACATAACCGTGTAGATTTACTATACATCAATAAAAAATAAAAACAAAAAACAGGCTTTGCTCACTTCCTGTCTTGGTTACATTTTTGGTAATTCTCACAATATTTCCAACCCTCCACCAGCAATAAGATTCTAACTCACTGAAGGCTGAGATAATGGTTAATATTTTTTAGCAATAAAGTATTTTTTAATTGGGGTACATACATTTTTTAGACATAATGCTATTGCACATTAATAAACTAGAGTATAGAGTAAGCATAACTTGTATATGCACTAAGAAATACAGACATTATACGCTGAGCAGCATGCGGGCCCTGACTTCCCCGGCCAGAGATTGAACCTGTGTCCCCTGCAATAGAAGCACAGAGTCCTCCCCCACTGGACCACCAGGGAAGTTCTACTTTTCATTTTAAAGTTTATAACATTTAATTTTTTGGACTGAGAGCATGTTTATTTTTATTAACAACCGAAGATTACTTTTAAAAAATAAAATGCAGTCATAAAAACTGATGGCAGATGTCCCACAGAATCTAAGCAGAAGAGCAATTGATGATCAGGTGAACTACAGACCTCGGCAAAGGCAAGCCCCCTGCTAAGCATCACTGTAAGCATCAGTGATTTTAATCTTAGCAACAGTCCTATCAGATCATCGTTTCTCTCCCTGTCTGTATCCTGACTTTATAGAGGAAGAAACTAAGGCTCAGAGAGGTTGGGACAGCGGTCTGGAATTAAAAGCCCATCTTGAGGAATCTTCCATGAAACGTGGTATTAATAAGTTTTCAGTTCAGTTTAGTCGCTCAGTCGTGTCCGACTCTTTGCTACCCCATGAATCGCAGCACGCCAGGCCTCCCTGTTCATCACCAGCTCCCGNTATCTATTTTATACATAGTAGTGTGTATATGTTAATCCCAAACCCTTATATTAGCCCTCCTTCATCTTTTCCCTTTGGTAATCATCATTTTGTTTTCCATGTCTGTAAGTCTATTTGTTTTGTATATAAATTCATTTGTATCATTTTTTTAAGATTCTACTTATAAACAATATCATATTTGTCTTTCTCTGGTGTACTTAGTATCATAATCTCTAGGTCCATTTATATTGCTGCAAATGGCAGTATTTCATTCTTTTTATGAGTAATATTCCATTATTCCATAATGGTTGTACTAATTTACATTCCAAACAAAAGTGTAGGAACATTCCCTTTTCTCTACACCTAATCCAGTATATATCATTTGTACATTTTTGGGTTATAGCCATTCAGACCAGTGTGAGATAATACATCATTGTAGTTTTAATTTGCCTTTCTCTTCTGCTGTTAAGTTGCTTCAGTCGTGTCCAGCTCTGTGTGACCCCATAGATGGCAACGCACCAGGCTCCCCATCCCTGGGATTCTCCAGGCAAGAACACTGGAGGGGGTTGCCATTTCCTTCTCCAATGCATGAAAGTGAAAAGTGAAAGTAAAGTTGCTCAGTCGTGCCTGACTCCCAGTGACCCCATGGACTGCAGCCTACCAGGCTCCTCCGTCCATGGGATTTTCCAGGCAAGAGTACTGGAGTGGGGTGCCTTTGCCTTCTCCGTGCCTTTCTCTAGTAAATAGCAATGTTCAGCATCTTTTATGTGCCTATTGACCATCTGTATATTTCCTTGGAAAAATATCTGTTTAGGACTTCTGCCCATTTTTTGATTGGGTTGTTTGGGGCTTTTTTGATACTGAGTTGTATGAACTGTTTTTGTGTTTTAGAGATTAAACTGTTGGTCACACTGTTTGCAAATATTTCTCCCGATCTTTGCTATGCAAAGCTTATATGTTTGATTAGGTTTCATTTATTTATTTTTGCTTTTATTTCTTTTGTCTTGGGAGACTGAGCTGAGAAAATACTGCTGTGATTTATGTCAGAGAATGTTTTACTGCTTTTCTCTTCTAGTTGTATGGTGTTATGTCTTTAAGTCTTTAAGCCATTTTGAATTTATTTTTGTGTATGCTGTGAGGAAGCATTCAACTTCACTGATTTATATGTGGCTGTTCAGCTTTCCCAACACCACTTGATGAAGAGACTTTCTCTACTGTCTATTCTTGCCTCCTTTGTTGACTGTATAGGTGAGGCTTTAATTTGGGGGCTCTCTCTTCGGTTTCATTAATCTATTTGTTTTTAATGCAATACCATCCTGTTTTGATTACTATAGCTGTGTAGTGTTCTCTGAAGTCTGTAAAGGTTATGCCTCCAGTTTTGTTCTTTATTCTCTAGGTTGCTTTGGAAATTCTGGGGCTTTTGTGGTTCCATATAAATTTTAGGATTATTCTATTTCTGTGAAAAATGTCATGCATAATTTGATAGGGATCATATGAAATCTTTAGATTGCTTTGGGTAGTATAGCCATTTCAACAATATTCTTTCAATTAAAGAACATGCTATATCCTTCTATTTCTTCTGAATCATCTTCAGTTTCCTTTATCAATGTTTTATAGTTCTCAGCATATAAGTTTTTCACCGTATTTGGTCAGTTTATTCCTAAGCAGTTTGTGTGTGTGCATGTCTGTGTGATGTGATTTTAGGTGGTGTTTTGAAAAACTTTCTCAGATGTTTTATTAGTGTAAAGAAATGCAGCATATTTCTGTATGCTAATCTTATGTTCCACCACCTTACTGAATTCATTTATCAGTTCTAATACTTTTTGTGTGGAGTCTTTAGGGTTTTCTATATAGATTATCTTGTCATCTGCCTGTATTGACAATTCTACTTTTTCCCTTTTGATTTGGATATCTTTTCTTTTTCTTGTTTGATTGCTAAGTCGAGAAATTCCATTACTATGTTGAATAGAAGTCATGACAGTATGGGCATCCTAGTCTTATTTCAGATTTTAGCAGGAGTCTTTCAGCTTTTCATCATTGGGTAGTATGTTGGCTAGGGTTTGTCATGAACAGTTTTTATTGACATATTTTTTTTCTATACCCACTTTGGTGAGAGTTTTTATCATGAATGGATGTTGAATTTGATGAAATGGTTTTTCTGCATCTGTTGATGAACATGTGGTTTCTGTCTCATTGATGTTGTGTATCTCAATGATTTTGCATGCATTGAACCATCCTTGCAATCTTGTTGAATCCAGTTTGATCATGGTGTATAATCCTTTACATGTACTGTTGGATTTGGTTTGCTGGTGTTTTGTTGAGGATTTCTGCATCTATATTCATGAAGGTATGGTCCTGTAATAATCATCTTGGGGGAGTGCTTTTGTCTGGTTTTGGTATCAGGGTGATGGTGATGCCTCTTCAATCCTTTGAAAGAATTCCAAAAGGATAGGTATAAGTTCTTCTTTGTATGTATGGTAGAATTCTCCAATGAAGCCATCTGGTCCCAGACTTTTGTTTGAAGGGAATTTTTTAAAAATTACCAATTCTATTTCAGATCTAGTGATCAGTCTGTTCAAATTATCTTTCTTCTTGATTCAGTTATGGCAGGCTGTATGTTTCTAGAAACTTGTCCATTTCTTCCAGGTTGTCCATTGTGTTGGCATATAACGGTTCATAATATTCATAGTATTTTTTTGTATTACTGCAGTATCAGTTATTTCTCCTTTTTCATTTCTTGTTTCAGTATTTGAGTCCTGTCATTTTTCTTGGTAAGGCTGATTAGAGGTTTGTTGGGTTTTATTTAGTTTAAAATTTTTAATTTCCTCTTTGAGCCATTGGTTTTTTAGTAGAATGTTTAATCTTCATGTTGCTGTTTTTTTTTGTTTCTCTTTCTGTGGTTGATTTCCAGTTTTATGCCATTGTGGTCAGGAAAGATTCTTGAAATAATTTCTACCCTCTTGAATTGTTGAGTGTTTTGTGTTCTAGTTTGTGGTCTATCCTAGAGAAACTTGCACGTGCATTTAAAAAGAATGTTTTCTGCTTTTTTTGGACCTAGTATTCTATAGATACCAATTAAGTCTAAGTGTTTTGTCATTTATGATCTCTGCCTTACTGATTTTTCTGTCTGGAAGATTATTGTCAGTGAGGTGGTAAATTCTCTTATTATTGTATTCCTATTAATTTCTTCTTTTATGTCTATTACTATTTTTATATATTTAGGTGCTCCTATTTTTCAAAATTGGAGTATCATTGATTTATGGTGCTTTGTTAATTTCTGCTGTACAGCAAAGTGATTCAGTTTTACATATATACACATTATTGTTTAATATTATTTTCCATGGTTTATCATAGGATACTGAATATAGAATCTTTCCTATTGTATATTCTTGGGGTTATTTCTGGGCTTTGTATTCTGTTCCATTGAACTATATGTCTGTTTTTGTGCCAGTACCAAGCTGTTTTGATTACTGTACCTCTGTAGTATTATTTGAAGTGTGGAGGGTTATACCTGCTGCTTTGTTCTTTTTCTACAAGATTGCTGTGGCATTTCTGAGTCTTTTTGGCTCTAAACTTTAAGATTATTCTAGTTCAGTGAAAAATTTCATGGGCAATTTAATAGGGATAGTATTAAATCTGTAGATTACTTTGGGTAGTATGCCATATTAATTATATTAATTTTTCCAATAGAAGAGCATGGGGTATCCTTCCATTTCTTTGAATCATCAGTTTCCTTTGTTAATATTTTATAGTTCTCAGCATAAGTCTTCAACCTTCTTGGTCAGCTTTATTCCTAAGCATTTTTGTTGTGATTTTGAATGGTATTGTTTTTTCACATTCCTTTTCTGATATTGTTAGTGTAAAGAAATACAACTGACTTCTGTAAATCTGTTACTAAGTCCAAGCTCATTCTGTTCACTGCACAACAGCCCAATTAACTGGAGATGAGATGTTGAGGCAAAGAGTACATCTTTATTTGGAAAGCCAGCTCCCAAGATGGCAGACTCATGTTTAAAATAACCATCTTATCTGGGTCTGGATGCCAGATTCTTTTATAGAATGATGTGTGTGTGTGTGGTGGAAGATGGGGAGAGGTGAGGAGGTAAAGTTTAAATGGCCATGATTCTTAAAAACATCTCCTGGAATAGCTAGCCTGGGACAGGGAGGTGTTAATTTCTTACTTCCTGTAGCCATCCACAGGTGGACAGGGCTCTAAACAAAGGCATTTTGGTTTAACACTCAGGCAGCGTGGATAGGGTTCCCCAATAGAAGCTGTTATGTATGGACAGTATCCTTTTAGTGAACAAAAGCAATGAGAAGCAAAAGTTAAAGTGAAAGAAACAGGTACAACATGGACTCAATTCTTCCCTATAACAATTCCCCACTGTCACTGTCCATCCCATAATCTTGTGGGGAAAAAAGGGCCAATGACCATTCTAATTGTTTCTGGTTGTGTCTTATCAGATGAATCTCTCTGGTAATGTCTGCCATTGGTGCTAGTGTTCCCAATGTTACTTCTGATCCTATATGGGAAGTTTCTATTTTATACCTGTAGACTTTAAAAATATTTAAAACCTAAAAGTTAAGGTTTTATTTGGTGGGAATTTTGAGGACTTCAAGCCCGGGAGGCAATACCTCATTAAGGAATTCAGTGCTTTTCTGTGTACGAGAAGATCTAAGAATCTGGGATTACTGAAATCATTTCCTTGATATGCACCTCTGCTACCTGGGGCCTGTATCCCAAGTTTCCTCAGGGCTCACCATGGGGAGTGGCAGCAGATGGCAGGTACTTTTCTCTTCCCTGAGTTTCCTCAGGGCTCACTGGCTCGTGTTAGAGGGCTACCTCAGATCCTGTCCTCTTAGTAAGAAATTTAACCAAGATTTGGGAGACGTTTCATGATCATAGTTTGTGCCATGGCACTGGGAGGTTCATCCCAAATCAGGAGAAAAATTTTGATATGACACTCCAGGTGCTAAGTTTTGGATTAGACTCCTATAGATAATTAAAGATTCTTTGGATCTTGTCTGTGATCCAGGAGACATTTCCCCTTATTGTCTCTTCTCATACCTAGAATCACACTATTACAATTATCTTATGTTGTACATGTGATCTGTTTCCTCAAGATGTTTAGCCATAGAGGTTTTATTGGAGGCTTGGTTACATACTGGGTACTGTAAGAAACAACACTCATAAATTAGACAGGATATAAGTAATGCAGCTTACAACACTGACAAAAAAGTGCAGCAGGGAGATAACGTAAAGTTTGGAAACAAAGAACAAATTAAAACAATGATTAGTATAACTGGTTGTAGTCCAGTTGCAATAATTGAGTGATCAAAGGAGCCATAACTGATTTAATGACCTATCTGCAGTTTCATTGTACCAGCTTGTGCATACCTGGACATGTGTGGCTTTGAGATAAGCATATGCCACTGGCAAGATCAACTAGGTAGAGAAAAAAATAAATGTTTAAATTCTGCTTATGGAGGTATAATTTACCAAATTACTCTGTCATAATTAGTTTAAGGAGAAGGTTTTTTTTTTTAACACCTGGAAAACACAGATTTAAGCCAGTAATATTTTTTTAGCTTGAAACCCTAAAAATTATAACCATACTTATGGACTGAGATGGCCAAACCCTTTTAAACTAATATTTATGGGAAACAAGTCAAGATTAATTTTACCTTCTTTTTAAAATTTGCATTTTAGGACAGCAGAGGTAGGGTTCTTCTGAGACCAGACAGGACGTTTGTATCTCAAAGATACATGTAAGCTTCTTCTAGGATGACTTTGTTTTTCCTTTGTTTAATACTTACATGCCTCTTGAGATTAACTGAGAAGGTTTTGGGAGTGGTAGAAAGATTGGTGGGCTTTGGATTAGTTTTGGGGACACACTTCTGGTCATGTAAATACTACATTTGTAAACAAAGGATAGGTTTGGCTTTGTTTTTTCCCAAAGAATTGGGAGGCTACCTCAGTGATACTCAAGGACCCATTTACTTATGTTGCAAAGTTTTAGTTTTCCTCATTTAGTTTAGGGGAGAATGCTTCTTCTGAAATTCCTGTCAGGTTCTGAATATTAGCTATGCTTGGTTTAGTTAGACCCATGGCTTCCCATTTTGTCAATCTGTCTACAGACACTTTTGAAGATCTTCCCCAGGTTTTAACGAGTGGCATTCTAGAGGTTATAAGAACAAATGGTTTTGTACTTCTCACAGAAACTCCTGTGTCAGGGGTATGAAACTGTTTACCTCAGACTGGGGACCTGAACCCATGTGCTGGGACTTGAACCCAGCCAAAACCCACAATACCTAGTTTCAGAACCTAATGAAACTCAGGTTCTTGATGTCTCATCCCAGAAAGAATTTAGTGAGAGACAAAGTGATATCTAAGAAATAGATTTATTTAGAGAGAAACACACTCCACAGACAAGAATGTGGGTCACTGCAGAGGGCGAGTGCTGCAGCTGGGAAGTGTGATGTGGTTAGCTTTTATGAGTTGGGTAATTTCATAGGCTAATGAGTGGAAGGATTATTCCAACTACTTTGAGGAAGAGGTGGAGGTTTCCAGGAATTGGGCCACTACCCACTTTCTGGTCTTTTGACCCTGCTTTGGAACTGTCATGGCACCTCTGGGTATGTCTTTTAGCTTGCCGATTGAGAATCAAGGTCCAGTTGAAGTTGACTTCTCTGCCATCTTGGAGACTCAGTTCAGTTCAGTTCCTCAGTCATGTCCAACTCTTTGCGGCCTTATGGACTGCAGCACACCAGGCCTTGCCATCATTCGCCAACTCCCGGAGCTTACTCAAACTCATGTCCATAGAGTCGGTGATGCCATCCAACCATCTCATCCTCTGTTGTCCCCTTCTCCCCCTGCCTTCAATCTTTCCCAGCATCAGAGTCTTTTCCAATGAGTCAGTTCTTCGCATCAGGTGGCCAAAGTATTGGAGTTTCAGCTTCAACATCAGTCCTTCTGATGAACATTCGGACTGATTTCCTTCAAGATGGACTGATTGGATCTCCTTGCAGTCCAAGGGACTCTCAAGAGTCTTCTCCAACACCACAGTTCAAAAGCATCAATTCTTGGGTGCTCAGCTTTCTTTACAGTCCAACTTTCCTTATAGTCTAATGAGTCAGGTACTGCAATGCAAAACATCAGTTTACAAAAGAGGTAGGATGAAAACTGGGTTTCTGGGAGATGGAACAAAACAAGCTCACCCAAGGATCAAACCTGCATCTCTTATGTCTACCTGCACTGGCAGGTGAGTTCTTTACCACTAGTACCACCTGGGAAAGCCTGTGGCTTGACCATATCCAATTTACTTTGATATATGGACCTAACATTCCAGGACCCTATGCAATATTATTGTTCTTTACAGTATTGGACATTACTCTCACTACCAGACACATTCACAACTGAATGTCGTTTCTGCTTTGGCCTAGCTGCTTCATTCTTTCTGGCTGCTGCTGCTAAGTCGCTTCAGTCGTGTCCGACTCTGTGCAACCCCATAGATGGCGGCCCATCAGGCTCCATCATCCCTGGGAACCTTGGAGGAGGGCATGGCAACCCACTCCAGTATTCTTGCCTGGAGAATCCCATGAACAGAGGAACCTGGAGGGCTACAGTCCATGGGGTCATAAAGAGTCAGGCACGCCTGAAGCAACTTCGCATGCATGCACACATAGACACAGAATTACATCCAAGGAGAACAAAAAAGAAAATATAAAAACTCCTGTTCATATCTATTTTCTCTAATCATGATATTATTTGTCAGTATATATTTTATAACATACAGAATATACTGGAGCCATTATGCAATTTGTAAATAGACAGATGTGTATATATGTATATATATGTACATATATATGGGGCTTCACAGGTGGCACTAACGGTAAAGAACCCACGTGCAGGAGACATATGAGACGTGGATTCAACCCCTGAGTTGGACAATCCCCTAGAGGAGGGCATGGCAACTCTCTCCAGTATTCTTGCCTGGAGAATCCCATGGACAGAGGAGCCTGGTGGGCTACAGACCAAGGGGTTGCAAAGAGTCAGACTGAAGCAACTTAGCACACACATATATTTAGGGGCCAAATTTGAATGAAAGAGTAAGAAAACCAATATTTGTTTAGCATCTATTTTGTGCCAGCAGTCATGTGGCCAAAGTACTATTGTCTTCATTTTGCACGAAGAGATTGTGTCTGGGATTTAAAAGCATTTATTGTCTTCATTCACATCTTTATCATTTCCTTTAGCAATGCAACAAAAACCCCAAGAGCATTTTACGTTAAGAATCAAAATAGCAATCATCAATCATTAGGTTCACTTGGTGCAGACCTTTTTCTTGGTTTATCATTTATTTCATCATCACCATGGCCCTAAAAATGCACATAGCATGGTTCTCATTTTATATTTTTGGAAACTGAGGCAGGATGAGCTCAAGAGAATGTCCAAAATGTCACATTTGAGACAATTTCAGATTTAGAAGGGCCCTAAGCAAGTGAATCGTGGCTTTCAGTGATTTCAAAAAAGGGAGCATTTTTTTCAAGTTCTTTTTGTTTTTATTAATGGTGTCCACTTGTCCAAACATGCCAAACATTTTGGTTAGAAATCTTGGGCTCTTCCTTAAATGAGACAATTTCAGATTTAGAAGGGCCCTAAGCAAGTGAATCGTGGCTTTCAGTGATTTCAAAAAAGGGAGCATTTTTTTCAAGTTCTTTTTGTTTTTATTAATGGTGTCCACTTGTCCAAACATGCCAAACATTTTGGTTAGAAATCTTGGGCTCTTCCTTAATAGCATTTTACCAAAACGAGGGCTGCCATGACAAGACACACAGCCTCAGCAAATGAAAAGCCCCAAACTTAAAAGGACACATTTCTAGCCAGACAGAGAAAATCAACAGCGTTTTAAGAATGCTACCTGAAGCCAGGTCTCCCGGAGGAAGGAGGTTGACCAGGCTCACTGCAGCTTCAGAGGAAGAACAAACCAACCAGCTGGCCAACCCCCAGGGTCTGGACAGTATCCCCTTTCTGACAGCCCGATCAGCTCTTTCCTGGAGATTAAAGCAGGGATTAAACTAGACTCCAGCCCTTCCAAAGAAAAATAATTATATTTTTGGAAACTGAGGCAGGATGAGCTCAAGAGAATGTCCAAAATGTCACATTTGAGACAATTTTAGATTTAGAAGGGCCCTAAGCAAGTGAATCATGGCTTTTAGTGATTTCAAAAAAGGGAGCATTTTTTTCAAGTTGTTTTTGTTTTTATTAATGGTGTCCACTTGTCCAAACATGCCAAACGTTTTGGTTAGAAATCTTGGGCTCTTCCTTAGATTGAGACAATTTTAGATTTAGAAGGGCCCTAAGCAAGTGAATCATGGCTTTTAGTGATTTCAAAAAAGGGAGCATTTTTTTCAAGTTGTTTTTGTTTTTATTAATGGTGTCCACTTGTCCAAACATGCCAAACGTTTTGGTTAGAAATCTTGGGCTCTTCCTTAGTAGCATTTTACCAAAACGAGGGCTGCCATGACAAGACACACAGCCTCAGCAAATGAAAAGCCCCAAACTTAAAAGGACACATTTCTAGCCAGCAGAGAAAATCAAGAGCATTTTAAGAATGCTACCTGAAGCCAGGTCTCCCGGAGGAAGGAGGCTGACCAGGCTCACTGCAGCTTCAGAGGAAGAACAAACCAACCAGCTGGCCAGCCCCCAGGGTCTGGACAGTATCCCCTTTCTGACAACCCGATCAGCTCTTTCCTGGAGATTAAAGCAGGGATTAAACTAGACTCCAGCCCTTCCAAAGAAAAATATGCTCGCACCAGCCTTTCCTTGAAGTGACCTTTTTCTATCTGTTTACTTTTTAAAGAATAGAATTATCAAAAGTTTTGCCCCAGTGGCAGAAAATCCATTGCACTTTAAAAGCTCACCAGGGGGTTCTCCCTGGTGGTCCAGTGGCTAGGATTCTTGGCTCCGAATGGAAGGAGCCTGAGTTCTATTCCCGGTCGGGAGACTTGATCCCACATGCTGACATTAAAGATCCCATGTGCCACAACTAAGACCTGGTGAAGCTAAATAAATAAATATTAAAAAGAAAAAAAGCTCTTCCCTGGTGGTCCAGAGGTTAAGGCTTCACCTTCCAATGCAGGGGGTGCAAGTTCAGTCCCTGGTCAGGGAGTTAAGATGTCTCAGGCCAAGAAAACAAAACAAAACAAAACAGAAGCAGTACTGTAACAAATTCAATAAAGACTTTTTAAAAAGCTCCACATCAAAAACCCTTTAAAACAGAAAAAAGCTCACCAGCACTGACTGGGGCCCTGAAGAGTGCTGTGTCCAGCTTAACTCTGGGTCCACAGTGATTCCGCTGTTCATTTCTGAGCACCATGCACTTTGACTTTTATTGGTCAAGTAACGAGGCACCTCTACTTAAACCCAGAGCGCCTATCTGTCAACAACAGTTATAAGTTCCTGGAATGGCTGGATCTCACTTCCTGAGATAACACCCAGCTCTGCGTATCCCTGGCTGCTGCACACTGGTCACTCCGCTCATAAAAATAAAGCCTGCCGCTCACCCATCAGAGCCAGCCCTTCCCCACCCAGATCTCCCCACCCAGAGCGTGCTGGGCGCAGGCTCTTTGGTTCTAAGTCATAGTGTCCACTTAGGTCAAAACCAGCAGGACTCTCAGAGACGGCCCTGCAGGTCCCTTTGATTGTGAGATATTAAACCCTTCAGTCAAGTTGGACTTTACCAACTGCAAACAATCTTTCAAACGCAAAAGTGCTCATAATCTGCCTCGTTGTTGTTTAGTCACTAAGATTTTTTTTCGCAACTCCACAGACTGCAGACCTCCAGGCTCCTCTGTCCATGGGATTTCTCAGGCAAGAATACTGGAGTGGAAGTACTTCTACATGGGGTCTTCCCAACCCAGGGATAAAACCTTTGTCTCTTGTGTCTCCTGCACTGGCAGACGGATTCTTTACCACCAGGGAAGCCCCATAATCTGCCTGCTGAGTAGTAAAAAGCATGTTCTTTGGAATAAGACCAACAGCAGCTTAATTTATGACTATGCTCCTTTTGAGCTGTGTGGCCTTGGGTAAGTTACCTAACCTCTCTGAACCTCGATTTCCTCATTTGTAAAACGAAGATAGGGACTTCCCTGGTGGCCCAGTGGCTAGGACTCCTCACTCCCAATGCAGGGGGTCTGGGTTCTATCCCTGTTCAGGAGACTAGATCCCATGAGTCACAACAAAAGATCCCATGTGTCACAACTAAGACCTGTGCAGCCAAAGAAAGAAAGAAAGGAAGAAAATTCTAAAATAAGCATAATACAAATATAAACCACCTCCCAGAGTGATAATGAGAACTGCTGCTGCTGCTAAGTCGCTTCAGTCATGTCCGACTCTGTGCAACCCCATAGACGGCAGCCCGCCAGGCTCCCCGTTCCTGAGAGTCTCCAGGCAAGAACACTGGAGTGGGTTGCCATTTCCTTCTCCAATGCATGAAAGTGAAAAGTGAAAGTGAAGTCGTTCCGTCGTGCCCGACTCTTAGCGACCCCATGGACTGCAGCCCACCAGGCTCCTCGGTCCATGGGATTTTCCAGGCAAGAGTACTGGAGTGGGGTGCCATTGCCTTCTCTGGATAATGAGGACTAAGTGAACTAATATGTCTAGGGTTGTTGGCACATAGTAGATGTTAACAAATTCTAGTTTTCTGTCTTAAATTGGAATTCACTGCTCATAAATCTCCTTTCTAGATGCCAACTTAGAACGTCATAGATCTTGACTTGATTCACTGTATTCCAGTAGCAACAATTAAACCGGCTTCCTTTAGGGGTACATCAATTGCAGTGTACCTTTCCAAGTAGATAGGAATCATTTCCACACAGCTTCTCTCCCTTCCTCTCAAGGTGTGAAGCTCCTTGACAACAGGAACTGTTCTAGTCACTTCTTTATTTCCCATATAATAAGTCCTAAGAGGAGGCAGAGGGAGAAAGGCCATGTGCTCAAGGTTACAGTGAAGACGGCAGAGCCGGAGCAGGGTCCTGTGGAAAAGCGGAAAGTGTCGCAGGCAGCCTCCGAAGCCCCCAGGGAGGGACCAAGCAGACAAAGACGAGGTTTCCAGTTCAGCCCCCGGGATGTCATCCAGAAAGGGTATTACCTAATGCCTTTCTGATAGCTCAGTTGGTAAAGAATCCGCCTGCAATGCAGGAGACCCAGGTTCGATTCCTGGGTTGGAAGATCCACTGGAGAAGGGATTGGCTACCCACTCCAGTATTCTCAGGCTTCCCTGGTGGCTCAGCTGGTAAAGAATCTGCCTGCAAGGTGGGAGACCTGAGTTTGATCCCTGGGTTGGGAAGATCCTCTGAAAAAGGGAAAGGCTACCCACTCCAGTATTCTGGCCTGGAGAATTCCACGGACTGTATAGTCCACGGGGTTGCAAAGAGTCAGACATGACTAAGCGACTTTCCCTTTCACTCATGCCTCTCTGCCCCAGGTATTACCTGAACTCACGTGGTTATCTTCTATTCCAAGCAGGGTCAGAGGGGAGCCCTACCCGTGAGCATCCAAGCACACGACGTACGCTTCTGTTCTTTCCTCGTGAACACTCTCCTGCCCCGGAGGCCCTGTTTGTGCCTGATCTTCCCTCCGCCGACACCAAGGCCAAGGGTCACGGCTCCCCCTTCTGCCCCCCACCCCCCAGCACTCTCACCAGGCTCCAGGTTTCTCCCCCCACAAAGCCACACAGAGTCTGTTTGCCTTCCCCACCTCCACGCAAGCTCCAGTTGCCGCAGGGGGCAACCACGCTCACTCGCTGCCCACAGAACCCAGAACACTTTCTTGGGAGCATGTCTGCCAAAGGAGCAGCCATCAGCTCTGTTCATTACCCCCAGGCGGCCAGAGAGAGAGACCCACCCTCCACCCGGGGCCACCCCCGGGCTCAAAGAGAAGACGCGGCCAGAGGTCTGGAAGGTCTCAGGCCTGAGGTCAGACAGCTGGGTCTGTCCTAAGCCACTGATTAACAACTCCGTGTCTGTTCTCTGCCTCTCACGTGAGAAGCAGAGAACCTCCCTCTTAGATTCGCGGTTTGACCTGCAACGCTTAAACAGTTTAATTTGGATTCACGGCAGAAACATTTCATTTCCTCTTGGAGCTCAGGGTGAAAGTGAAAGCCACAGAGTCCCTGACCTGCAGAAACCTGCAGGTAGGGAGGAGAGCGCAGGTAAACAAGGCCGTGTGACCCTTGCCTTAGCAGAGATTTAGGCAAGAGGGCAGCTCTGAAGGAAAGGAGATGGGAGGGGAGGTTCTAACTGAGGTCAGTCTTGGGGCAACTCCGGGAAGAGCTGAGTCCAGGGATGAGCACAGGTTTGCCAGCCAGAGAGAAGGAAGGGCGTTCGGGCAGGAGGTGGGCAACACACGCAGGCGGGACCCTGGGGGGTGACACCCACGCGTGACTGGTGATGCACATCCTTCCAGATGATGGAGCGTGAGTGTAAGAGGGTGACGAGGACCAGTCTAGACTGAGCCTTGTGTACATGGTCAGATTGAACCCGGCAGAGTCAGGCAAGGACTTCAAGTCGGCCGGAACAGACTGTCTGGGAGAGAGACTGCCTAGGCTTCCTAAGGAGGAATGTAGGAGAATATTGCAATATGTTGAGACTCCAGAGGGCCTAGCCTGAAAGGTGGCTCAGAGGGTAAAGCCTGGTGGCTCTGCCTGTGATGTGGGAGACCCGGGTTCAATCCCTGGGTCGGGAAGATCCCCTGGAGAAAGAAATGGCAACCCACTCCAGGGTTCTTGCCTGGAGAATCCCATAGACGAAGGAGCCTGGTGGGCTATAGTCCATGGAGTCACAAAAGAGCTGGAAGTGACTGAGTGACTTCCCTTCACTTCACTTCGAGAGGGCACAAAGCCTGGCTCACGCAGAGGCTGAATGACGGGGAGACAGGACTTAGAAAGAGGAAGAGGCCATAGGTGGTGCCCATCACAGTGCTGGAGGACAGAGGCCGGGGGATGTCAGAGGAGCTCGGGGCACCCTCCAGTCGTTCCCTTCCTCGCCTTCTGTTCCCTCGCAAGCATTCGCCGAGCTACGTGCAAAGCCTCACATGGAGCGGGCATCGTGGCAGAGAAGAAAACGGCCGTGCCCTGGCGTGCAGACGGGAGTTCAAGTCCGCGAGAGGGAAAACCCATCCATGACCTCCGAGAGGTGGTCTTCCGTTCCCTCTGCCATCTGCCTCCGCTCTGAGTCGCACCCAAAGCACAGAGCCTCTCACGCGGCCCTTTCTGAGAGGCGGCCCTCTCCCAGAACCCCTGCTGACCTCAGGGCCTCTCGGAAGGTGACCGACCCGGCCCCACCCAGAGTCAGCCTCCCAGACTCCAGCTCAGATCTGAGCTGCCACGGATCCCTGTTCCTTCCTCCTCCTTCATCCCTACAGCGAAAGCTAAGAATCTTTCAGCCAACACACAAGAATGACAACTTTTCTCTGATGAGCCCAAAGTTTCAGAAAACAAAACCAAAAGCAAAGGCCTCTCAGGAAGACATCTCCCATGTCCTTCGTGGGCCCNAAACACCATAGACTGGATGGCTCAGAAAACAAACATTTATTTCTTCAGTTCTGGCGGCTGGGAGGTCCACGACCAAGGTGCCAACAGATTTGGTATCTGGTGAGAGCTCATTTCTTGGCTCATAGATGGACCAGCTTCTCACTGTGTCCTCAGGTGGCAGAGGAGATGAGGGAGCTTTCTAATGGGTCTTTTTAAAGGGCATCCATGCCATTCCTGAAGGTGCCACCCGCATGACCTCATCACCTTCCCAAGGCCCCAACTCCCAATACCTTCACATCAAAGATTAGATTTCAACATGTGAATCTGGGTGGGGAGGACACATGCATTTAGTCCCCAGTGAGGACCCCTGGCTACCTAGAGAGCTGAATGGGAAGCCACAGGTATGGGAGCCGCACACATTCCCACGTCAGTCATTTCTGCTATACCTCTTGTTTTTAAACCACACATCTGTACCAACAGATTAATAAATTACAGAACACCTTGAAAACTTTGTGCATTTTGTGTGCCCTTGGTGTAATTTACTTGGCAAGAAACACTAAGGTGAATGCAGAAAAATGGTGCCCAGCTGAAGTGAGCTGCTTAAGACACCAAACCACACACCTCCAACACCCACCAGCCACCTCCACCTCAGTATCTATGACGAACCACAGCCATCTGTCTCTGGTGTTAGAACTTTCCATATGATTCCACATCTCTCTCCTTCCTCTCCTTCACAGTAACTCACAATTGCCAACCTTTCCCACGAGTACTTCTGCACACAAAACTCCATTCATCTTGTACTTCCAAGTCAAGCTCCATATTTACTGCAGCCTTTATGTATTTCTACTTCCCTGGTGGCTCAGACGGTAAAGTGTCTGTCTACAATGCGGGAGACCTGGGTTCGAGCCCTAGGCTGGGAAGATCCCCTGGAGAAGGAAATGGCAATCCACTCCAGTACTGTTGCCTGGAAAATCCCATGGACAGAGGAGCCTGGTACGCTACAGTCTATGGGGTCGAAAAGAGTTGGACACGACTGAGCGACTTCACTTTTATGTATTTCTTGACCATTTCTCATATGTAGAATTGTGCTTCCCCTTTTTTCTTTTCTTTTTTTGGCCAAGCAGGATCTTAATTCCTTGACCAGGGATCAAAGGGGCTTCCCTGGATTCTCAGCGGTAAACAATCCACCTGCAATGCAGAAGGGACAGGAGATGCAGGTTCGATCCGTGGGTTGGGAAGATCCCCTGGAAGAGGGCATGGCAACCCACTCCAGTATTCTTGCCTAGAGAATCCAATGGACAGAGGAGCCTGGCGGGCTTTCAGTCCATGGGGTTGCAAAGAGCCGGACACAGCTGAGCGACTGAACACGCACACACACGCAGGGATAGAACCCATGCCCCCTGCAATGGGAGTAAGGACTCTTAACCACCTGTCTCTTATACACATCTCGCCCCCCACCCCACGCCACCCACACACCCCGCAAACCCAGACCGGGCTTCTCTCAAGGGGCGGAGTCTGGGGGAGGAAATCACATCTGAGGACCCGGGGACTGAAGGGGAAGTGACCTTGCTTGAAGGGCCTACCCGGTCCATCACTCAGAGCCCTGTCACCGTGTTAAAAACCACAGAAACATCCAAGAGGAAAGGAAGGCTTCATGCAGTCTCCAATAACCGTATGCACGTGCTTTGTTGTTTTTTTTTTTAACAAGGTAAAGGCTATTCTTAGATGTTTAACTATAAAGAGATAGAGGAAAAAAGATCTTTCTCAATTTTATGAGTTTTCGAGATAATTAATTTTCATGCTTTAAGGTATATAATTTAAAAACTGTAAACACAATGCTGCCTTGTTTATGATCTAATTAATGTAATCAAAGCAACAATCCACAAGGAAGTGGCTTTGTGAATGAAGTTTTTAATGACACGGATACATTCAGGATGCACCCTTTGGCAAGGAAAAGATTTTAAATTGTTACAGAAATAGAAAGAGAGAAATACATATATACGCATATATGTCATATCAAGCATATGGTATTTTATTATAGAAAGAGACATCTAGTGGGGGTGGGGCCGCACATCCCAGATGGCTCAGTGGTAAAGAATCCGCCTGCCAATGCAGGAGATGTAAGAGACTCAGGTTCAATCCCTGGGTTGGGAAGACTCCCCTGGAGGAGGAAATGGCAACCCACTCCAGTATTCTTGCCTGGGAAATCCCTTGGACAGCAGAGCCAGACGGGCTACAGTCCATGGAGTCACAAAGAGTCGGACACAACTTGGCAACTAGACAACAAAAGCAACATATCTAGAGAGAGATCCCTTGGGTTTGACCCGGGCTTGGGTTTCAATTCTGACTTAATGGACATTTGTCCCTGAGCAACTTCCCTAACCTTTTGTGTCTTGGTTTCCGCAATCTGAAAAGGGATAAAAGTATCAGTTTCTTAGGGGTGTTGTGTGGATTCCATGAATGAATATGCAGAGGGTACTCGGAACAGTGAAGGGCACATATGAAATACTAACGGTATAGGCCATGAATGGTATAGGCCAATGAATATTCATTAGAAGGACTGATGCTGAAGCTGAAACTCCAATACATTGGCCACCTGATGCAAAGAACTGAATCAGTGCAAAAGACCCTGATGCTGGGCAAGATTGAAGGCAGGAGGAGAAGGGGACCTCAGAGGATGAGATGGTTGGATGGCATCACTGACTCGACGGGCATGAGTTTGAGCCAGCTCCAGGAGTTGGTGATGGACAGTGAAGGCTGGCGTGCTGCAGTCCACAGGGTCACAAAGAGTTGGACATGACTGAGCAACTGAACTGAACTGAAGGCCATGATAAGAGTGAAACAATTCAAGATGTTTTTAATGCTTCTTTAATCTTTTCTATAATTTGCTCATTTTAAACTGACATAAATTATCATCATCATGAGGAGAAAATTAGCAAAGAAGGAATTGCCTTCATCGGGCCTGTATTACATACCTTTAAACTGACTGCGCTTTCCTGCTGCTGTCAAAATAGGCTTTTGATGTGAAAATAACAGAGGTGCCTGCACAGGAGAGCTCACCCGAGTGTCAGCTCCAATGGGTATCTCTGGCAAGAGCCTTCCTTCCGAATTTACATCTGCACATCTATGCTCGTCAGTGTATCTCCTTGCCATAAACCCCTCTCTTCTATTTCATATCAAATACTGTTCACCCCACCTCCCGGCCAGATCCCCTCCACCTTGTATGTGACAAGGATGGATAGACTCACCACGTGTGTGTGTGTTAGTAGGTCAGTGGTGTCCAACTCTTTGCGACCCCATGAACTATAGCCTGCCAGGCTCCTCTGTCCATGGGATTCTCCAGGCAAGAATACTGGAGCAGGTTGCCATTTCCTTCTCCAGGGTATCTTCCTGACTTAGAGATTGAACCTGGATCTCCTGGCATTGCAGGCAGATGCTTTAACATCTGAGCCACCAGGGAAGCCCCTAGATTCACCAAACTAGCAGCCAACTGTGTTGGCTTTTTTTGTGTGTGACCACAAAGGCTGGAAGTGATGACCTGCAAAAGGCAAAAAGTCTCTACCTGTGCAACAGAACGTCCTGGAGACTATAGTCACCACCACTAATGAACAAAGATGCCTTGGCTTTTGCAGACCATTACCCTGAGAGCTTTCAGATCACTTTCTATCTGCTCTACTCCTACCAGCTGTGAGGGCCTGGTACTGCCTGACGCGGACTGCTCACAACTCCAGCATGGTGAGCATGGGAAGCCCTTACGCCTCGTTCATGACATGAACTCCTACTCATTCTTCAAAACCTACCTCAGAGGTCTCTTGTGTTGTGTGATGGACCTGACCTCCCTTAAGAGACGCATCTGTCTTTGTTTAGGTTTAACGAAACTCCAGAAGCCAGACTGGAGAGGAGATTTGTGGCTGATACAGGGGGAGTAATGAGAGGAAGCTGGTTGGCCTTACAGAAACCCAGACTCAGGGTTTAGCCAAAAACAGGGGACTTCTTTGAAATGCTGTGTGCAGAGCACTTGGCTCCTCCACGTCCCACTCGACGGCCATGTGTAGAATTCCAGCACTCAGGTGGTGCACCCCTGGCAAAACATGAAATCAATTAAACTGAATCAACTGAGGCAAACTAGGGCCACTAATAGAGACACAGTCTAGTATTTAGAGGCCTCCAAAGTGCTGTCCTGAGCACCCAAAAATCAACCCCTGCCAGTCCACAAGCTCCACCTATGGGTGCAAATCTCCCAGCCAACTTTCTCTTTTTAAAACACACATGAAGATCCAAGGGTCACCTGGCATCTGAAGAAAGACCAAAGTGTGACAAGCACATCCAGGAGGAAAAAAGATACTAAAGCAGCCAGAGAAAGAAAACTGGGATATATAAAGGATTAAAAACAAACCCTATAATTATAATCCTCTGAGAGATCTGGAGGGGTGGGCATACTTTGTCACCCAGCCCATTCAGTCAGAGACTCGAAAATCATAGAGGAAGGCGTCTTAGAAGTGACCCCTGGTCCATCCTCTGGTTTAGAGCCAAGGGAGGGTCTTAGTCCTCTGAGGTTACTGTAAAAAAAAAAACAAACACCATAGACTGGATGGCTCAGAAAACAAACATTTATTTCTTCAGTTCTGGCGGCTGGGAGGTCCACGACCAAGGTGCCAACAGATTTGGTATCTGGTGAGAGCTCATTTCTTGGCTCATAGATGGACCAGCTTCTCACTGTGTCCTCAGGTGGCAGAGGAGATGAGGGAGCTTTCTAATGGGTCTTTTTAAAGGGCATCCATGCCATTCCCAAAAGTGCCACCCGCATGACCTCATCACCTTCCCAAGGCCCCAACTCCCAATACCTTCACATCAAAGATTAGATTTCAACATGTGAATCTGGGTGGGGAGGACACATGCATTTAGTCCCCAGTGAGGACCCCTGGCTACCTAGAGAGCTGAATGGGAAGCCACAGGTATGGGAGCCGCACACATTCCCACGTCAGTCATTTCTGCTATACCTCTTGTTTTTAAACCACACATCTGTACCAACAGATTAATAAATTACAGAACACCTTGAAAACTTTGTGCATTTTGTGTGCCCTTGGTGTAATTTACTTGGCAAGAAACACTAAGGTGAATGCAGAAAAATGGTGCCCAGCTGAAGTGAGCTGCTTAAGACACCAAACCACACACCTCCAACACCCACCAGCCACCTCCACCTCAGTATCTATGACGAACCACAGCCATCTGTCTCTGGTGTTAGAACTTTCCATATGATTCCACATCTCTCTCCTTCCTCTCCTTCACAGTAACTCACAATTGCCAACCTTTCCCACGAGTACTTCTGCACACAAAACTCCATTCATCTTGTACTTCCAAGTCAAGCTCCATATTTACTGCAGCCTTTATGTATTTCTACTTCCCTGGTGGCTCAGACGGTAAAGTGTCTGTCTACAATGCGGGAGACCTGGGTTCGAGCCCTAGGCTGGGAAGATCCCCTGGAGAAGGAAATGGCAATCCACTCCAGTACTGTTGCCTGGAAAATCCCATGGACAGAGGAGCCTGGTACGCTACAGTCTATGGGGTCGAAAAGAGTTGGACACGACTGAGCGACTTCACTTTTATGTATTTCTTGACCATTTCTCATATGTAGAATTGTGCTTCCCCTTTTTTCTTTTCTTTTTTTGGCCAAGCAGGATCTTAATTCCTTGACCAGGGATCAAAGGGGCTTCCCTGGATTCTCAGCGGTAAACAATCCACCTGCAATGCAGAAGGGACAGGAGATGCAGGTTCGATCCGTGGGTTGGGAAGATCCCCTGGAAGAGGGCATGGCAACCCACTCCAGTATTCTTGCCTAGAGAATCCAATGGACAGAGGAGCCTGGCGGGCTTTCAGTCCATGGGGTTGCAAAGAGCCGGACACAGCTGAGCGACTGAACACGCACACACACGCAGGGATAGAACCCATGCCCCCTGCAATGGGAGTAAGGACTCTTAACCACTGGGCCACCAGGGAAGTCCCCTGTGCTTCCCTTTTCTATTAGGCATTTACCTTTTTTTTTCAATGTGTCATTGATTAAATTTTTGAGTTCTATGCCTATAATGCCAACTTTCCCATAACTCCTGTGGTTTTCATTGTGCAATTTTTTATGACTCAGTAATTTTTAGAAACTTGTTGCATTATTTCAGAACTGACCGTGTGACTGTATTTCTGTATCCAAACTACATTTTCAGGAGTTCTCTGATCCTTGGGGTGGGGCGGGGTCGGGGGAGTGCACACAAACAGACATGGCAAGCTGATTCTGTTTTGGAAAATTTGGTCACCATCATCGAACTGCACACCAGTCACGCCAAGCTCTTTCTGGCAACCCCAAATCTTTCATCAACTCCTTGGCCTTTTCCCAGCACCGAGCTGGAATCTCTTCCTGGGACAGAGCCAATTGTTGGGTTTGTTAGTATAAAAGAAATCTGCGTATCATCCGGGTTCCCCACCCCCACCCCCATCAAATACAAAATAAAATTCAAGCATAATTAATGAAACCTCCATTCTTGGCTTGTGTTTACAGGAAAAGCTGCTATGGAGCCAGTGCTTGGGTTCCCATCCTGCCCCTCACTCATCAGTTGCTGTGTGACCTCAGGAAGCTCCCGAATCCTCTCTGAGCTCCTTTCCTCCCCCATAAACAGAGATAACAAGGCTTACTTCAAAGGGGTTCTGTGAGTTTTAAGTAAGATAATGTATTTAGCACAGTGACTGACACTTAAGTATTTCCCCCCCCCCTTTTTTTTTACTATGTCAAGCTGATCTTTTGGCTGATTACAAACCTACTCCCCCATCCATGTCTCATGTTATTTGCCTATACTGAAATCTCCTCTCCTTCTCCACTGCTACTCAAATTTGGAGCCTAAAAATTGCGAAAAAAAAAAAAAAAGAATAATTGGGTGGTAACAAACTTTTAAGCTTTTGGCTCATACTGGCTAGGTCTTCTCTTCAGTGGTTCCCTTCCATTAGCTTGCAGTAATAATTCAATCACTCATTCAACATGCCTAGCTTACATACACTGGGTATTTTAGTGACTTAACTTTCCAGAAAAGACCCTGATACTGTGAAAGACTGGGGGCAAGAGGAGAAGGGGGTGGCAGAGGACAAGAGGGTTATATAATATCACTGACCCAGCAGACGAGAGCTTGAGCAAACCTGAGGAGCTAGTGAAGGGCAGAGAAGCCTGGTATGCTGCAGTCCATGGGGCTGGAAAGAGTCAAACACGACTTAATGACTGAAAAACAACAATTTTCCAGAGCCTGTTTTCTCAGCAAAATGAGGACAACAACACCTATATCATAAGGTTGTTGGAGGGCTCCAGTGACACCAAGAGACCATAAAGCGCATTTCGTACTGTCTAGCACATAGTCGGTGCTCAAAAATGGTAGCTTTCATTGGTATTGCCATGATGAAAAATGACTAACCCATAGCCCTGCTCTAAGGAAGCTTCAATCCTGATAAACATGAAGACCTCTCCCCACTGCACTAGTGCAGCCAAGCAGATCCTCCTCGGAGAAGATCTGCAAACTTCTCTCCTCCTACAAACCCAAACAAGCTGGAGCAAATGTTCTACTGGCGACGAAACAATGAGTCTGATTATGAGCACATACGACTGAAAAGGCAGCAAGCTAGCTTAGGTATGATTCATCGTTGTCTGCCACAGTAATTAGAAGTATTTTGGTTGGTTCTAGGTCAGAATGACCCAGTTACTGCACTTTTTTTTTTTTTCATTGCTAAAGTTTGTGGTGAACCTTAAAACAAAAGCTAAAGGCTTAGGAAAAGATAATTCCTTTGTGGCTTTTGCTCAGAGGCAGAACTTCATCAGCTCTGCCTTTCAGAAGCAAGATCCTAGCCAAGAAGCTGTTAACGCTCCATCTCTCATTTACTAGACACAGGAATAATATTCATGGAGGCTCCAGACTGGAGCTCCTGGAAGCCTATTCTGCCCATCTGTTTCCCAAGCTCCTAGCACAAAATAACAATAACCATGAGAGTGTTTATTGATGAGGTATAGGCGATAACCAGTAGTCACGAACAAGTATGAGAGTTGGACCATAAAGAAAGCTGCTGCTGCTGCTAAGTCGCTTCAGTCGTGTCTGACTCTGTGCGACTCCATAGACAGCACCCACCAAGCTCCCCCATCCCTGGGATTCTCCAGGCAAGAACACTGGAGTGGGTTGCCATTTCCTTCTCCGATGCCTGAAAGTGAAAAGTGAAAGTGAAGTCGCTAAGTCTTAGCGACCCCATGGACTGCAGCCTACCAGGCTCCTCCGTCCATGAGATTTTTGTACTGGAGTGGGGTGCCATTGCCTTCTCCAAAAGAAAGCTGAGTGTTGAAGAATTGATGCTTTCAAATTGTGACGCTCTTGAGAGTCCCTTGGAAGCAAGGAGATCACACCTGTCAATCCTAAAGGAAATCAACCCTGACTATTCATTGTGGGGAGGGCTGTTGAAGTTGAAGCCCCAATACTTTGGCCACCCAATGCAATACTTTGACCACCTGATGCAAAGAGCCAACACCTTAGAAAAGACCCTGATGCTGGGAAAGATGGAAGGCAAAAGGAGAAGGGGACGGCAGAGGATGAGATGATTAGACAGCATCACTGACTCAATGGACATGAATTTGAGCAAACTGCGGTAGATAGTGGAAGACAGAGGAGGCTGGTGTGCTGCAGTCCATGAGGTCGCAAAGACTTAGCAGCTGAAAACCAAAAACAAGGCAAGAAAAAAAAAAAAGGAAAATTAATTACCCCAAATATCTCTCCAGCAGTCAGTGAACATTTCCCACTTTATTCTGGCTAACACTGATTCATTAGCAAGACAGTGTCTTACATATTTAGTATGCCACATTTTAATGACAAAAAGCATGAAATAATGACAGAATGCAGAGAAAGTATATTGCATCCTTTTAGACTACTGTAGTTGCAAGTTTTAAATGCATAGGAAAAAGACTGGAAGGAAACAGACTGAAATGATAACACTGGATGTTTGGGGAAATGAAATTATGGGCAATTTTTTTTCTTCCTAATTGTCTGTATTTCCTAAATTTTTTACAAACACGTAAACAACTTCTGTGTGGGGACAGATTACGCTCATAAAATTTCATCAAGTTGGAGATCCACTTGGAGACAGTACGTATGGAAAAGATGAGAGGACCCGAGTGCTGGAATCACCCTGACCCTACTGCCACTCCTCAGCAAGCCAGTCATCTGACCGCTGCAAAATGAACAGTCCAAGCTACATCATCTCTTTAGCAGCCCACAGCTCCCGCTCAACAGATACTTGTATATTTCAAGTGACAGCACTCACAGGATGAACTGGAAACCCTCCTGGGGCTGAATGGGGAGCACACATCCCCAGAGGTGCCCTCCAGTTCCAGGCCTGAGTCACCGTCGGAAGCTGGGAGGGAGCCAGGGGCACCTGCCCTCTTAACAGCAGCCCACCCTCTGTGTCCTCTTTCTTCTTGGAACCAGACTGACTTCAGTGCCCAACAGAGTTCTGGTCTGGGCTGGGCTGGGCTGGGCTGGATGGACTTGCACACAGCATCTCTGGCCCAAAGGAGATCCAGAATGGCCTTCCCTCCACAAAAGCCAAACTCCCCATCCTTCTAGGCCAACCTCAGGGCCCATCGCTTCTAGGAAGCTGTCACACACTGTTGCAACCTTTCCTCTCGCTCCTTCCTGTTTTTGAATTGTGCTTATTAAATCTGTGCAAGTAGGGACTTCCCAGGTGGTCCAGTGGCTGAGAATCTGCCTTCCACTGCAGAGGATGAGGGTTCAATCCATGATCAGGGAACTAAGATCCCACATGCCATAGGGCAACTAAGCCCACAGTGGTAACTACTGAGCCCTTGAGTTCTAGAGCCCACAGTCCTCAACAAGAGAAGCCTAAGAAACCTGGGCACTGCAACTAGAGAAAGCTCAAGTGCCAAAACGCACAGCCTGAGTGCTGAGCAAAGACCCAGCACAGATACAAAAAGATATCTGTAAATATTTGTGTGATAAAGGCTCAGTTCAGTTCAGTCACTCAGTCGTGTCCAACTCTTTGCGACCCCACGGACTGCACCGTGCCAGGCCTCCCTGTCCACTGCCAACTCCCGAAGTTTACTCAAACTCATGTCCATTGAGTCGGTGATACCATCCAACCATCTCATCCTCTGTCGTTCGCTTCTCCTGCCTTCAATCTTTCCCGGCACTAGGGTAGCATGAGTCTTTATCAAGGGATTATAATGCCTTGACACTATAATGGAAGTGACAAATAGATTCAAGGGACTATAATCCCTTGATAAAAGACTCATGATACAATAAATATCCATGTGCCCACTTCCAGGGTAATAACAAGAAAATTTCATCATGTTTGGTATCCCCTAACGCATGTGCTCTCATCCATCAACACTCCCAGGTATCTGGTACCCTAAATTTTATGTTTATCACTCGCTTGCTTTTTTTCTTTATAATTTTAACAAAATTCTTAGTTTAACTTAATGTTAACCTAAAATTTAACACAGATTTAACTCAGCTTTTTTTTGTTGTTTTGTTTTCCTATTTGGTAAAGGTCAACATCAGTGTGCCTACAGGTCACCTGGGATCTTGTTAACATGCAGATTCTATTTCAGTTGGTCTGCCTTAATGGCTGAAATTTGGCATTTCTTGCCATTTGACAAGCTTGCTGTTGTTCAGTCACTAAGTCATGTCCAACTCTTTGCAACGCCATGGACCACAGCATACTAAGCTTCCCTGTCCTTCACTATCTTTCAGAGTTTGCTCAAATTCCCCATTGATTTGGTGATACCATCCAACCACCTCATCCTCTGTTATCCCCTTCCCCTCCTAACTTCAATCTTTCCCAGCATCAGGGTCTTTTCCAATGAGTGGGCTCTTCACATCAGGTGGCCAAAGTATTGGAGCTTCAGCTTCAGCATCAGTCCTTCCAACAAATATTCAGGGTTGATTTCCTTTAGGTTTGACTGGTTTGATCTCCCTGATGTTCAAGGGACTCTCAAGAGTCTTCTCCAACACCGCAGTTCAAAAGCATGAAGCATCTGATAAGCTAATTTAACTTGCTTCAATCTAAGCAACATATTGTCTAGTTTTACATCTTTTAAACTCTTTATGAGTGGACTTACACTGTATATTTTTTTCTATGACTTCTTTTTTGGTATGATTCACCCATGATGTTGCCTGGATCTGCGAATTGCTTTCACAGCTGTATAGTACTTCATTGTGTAAATACACCGTTTATTTCTCTTCTCCATAGCTGATGACTACTTGAGCTGCTTCTATGAATAGTTTTTGTTTGCTTGTGTGTTGTTACAAATAACACAAGTATAAACATTATCATACATATCTCCTGTTACAATCATAGGTCTCAAGGCTGCCACACAATTCCAAGGGGTGATATCCACACTGTAGGCTACTAGAATAGCATCCCCTAGGACAAAAATGGAGAAGGCAGTGGCACCCCACTCCAGTACTCCTGCCTGGGAAATCCCATGGGCGGAGGAGCCTGGTGGGCTGCAGTCCGTGCGGTCTCGAAGAGTCGGACACGACTGAGCGACTTCACTTTCACTTTTCACTTTCATGCATTGGAGAAGGAAATGGCAACCCACTCCAGTGTTCTTGCCTGGAGAATCCCAGGGACGGGGGAACCTGGTGGGCTGCCGTCTATGGGGTCGTGCAGAGTCGGACACGACTGAAGTGACTTAGCAGCAGCAGAACAAAAACGTTGTGCCAACTTGAGTAAGTCTGGTTGTTCCCCATCCTTACCTACCCTTGATACTGTCAGATTTAAATTTCTGCTAGTGGTTATCTCATTGTAGTTTTAATTTGCAGTTTCCTCTTTACTTGTGAAGTTGAGCATGTTTTCATATATTTATTCATTATCTGTTTCTTTCTCATCCCTTCCTAAATTCCTAAACTATCCCTTCGGTTTATCTTACCAAACCAAAAAGAAATTTCTGTAGATATTACTATTTCACTTTTATTTTGAGGTTTTAGTATCTGTCCTACAGTATATTCTGATTTCTCTATTTACTATTTTATAGGGTCTTTTACTGAGCGACTAACACGGTCGCTTTCACGTCCCCTGGTGGGGGTAAGGGAACTCTTCCATCTTCACAAGTTTAATATAGATTTGGCAATTTCATTATTTTTAGAGTTTCTTCCCTTTGTTTTCAAATGAATCCTGGAAAATGGGAATTTTCAAAGTCATTGTGCAAAATAAACATATAAAGTAGGAGAAAGTGTTCATCGCAACCCCGTGGACTGTAGCCCCCCAGGCTCCTCTGTCCACGGAATTTTCCAGGCAAGAATACAGGAGTGGGTTACCGTTCTCTTCTCCAGAGGATCTTCCTGACTGTGTCTCCTGCCTTGGCAGGCAGATTCATTATCACTGAGCCACCTGGGAAGCCCAGTCACTGAATCTAATTACTTTCAATCTAAAAAAAGCTATCTGGTCATTCTTTTAGAATAAATATCTATAGCTAGCAAAGAAAACAGTGAAATTTGACAAACATATATCATTTCATATGAGTACTGGTGTTGAAGACTTCTAGAAAATACAGACTTAGTTCCAAGTACTCTTGGCAGACAGCATTGCTTGACAAAGGGTTTTACAGTCAAACAAGTTTTACAGTTAAAGGGGCTTAGAACTGTCACCCAGTCCAACTCTGCCTTATAATAAGAAACTTTTATATTATTTCAAAAACAAAGACTAGAACATTTAATCCAAACAAATAATTCTCCTACTTTCACCTAGTGTGTTTGCACGTTATAAATTCTTGCCTTTTATGGACGGATTTGAAAGAGGTTTCGGCCACTCATTAACTTTGATGTAAATGTAAACTTGGAGTAGTGGTAGGTCCCAGCCTTGAAGAGTCGTCATACTTGTTCTACTGGAATCGTGGCCCCTGGATTTTTGTGATCTGTTTCTCAGACACAGCAGCAAGCACGTGAATTCCAGGCCTTTTCCTAGTGGACAGCTGGGAACAGGAGTATCCAGCCCCATGTCCATTGCACTGTTTCCCTGAGCAAGTTTCTTACTGAATGGAGGTTGATTTTCTCAGCAGGCCTGAGAAAGATGGATTCTGAGATCTTGTGCGTTTCACTCTACTCAACAGCTGTTTTCGTGTCAATCCAGAAAGGAGATAAAAAAGCCTTCAAAAAGTTAAAGGAAAGAGAAACTAAGGGATTTGGAGAATGCTTATCAGCAGAACAAACAAGGTGGCAGACTCTGTTCATCTACTGATAGGCGTGGGAGATGGTGACATATGCTGCCTTCCTTCACAACACTCCCCACACCAACGATTCACGCTACAGTGTCTTGTCCCATTAGACAGTGAACTCTGTGAGGGAAAAGACCACATCTGTGTTGTTGATTACAGACGCTCCAGAGTCCAGCCCATGCCTGGCTGTCTCCACCAGTACTGCGTAACTGAATGAACTTGCTATTTAGAGAGGCTGACCAGCAGAAAAGACAGGTCAGGAGACATGCTGTACACCCAGCCCACCAGGTGCCCAAGTTGACTCTTGGATCAAGTTTCACCACGAGACATTTTCAGCTCCATTAACTTAGTTCCTCACGGAGTCCTCTACCCAGAGTTACTCTGTGATATTGCAACATTGGCATTTTTTCAACACCATCATGGAAAAGAGCCATATGGAACTGGCTTTGGCATTTACTAACAAATTAGGTCCACTGTGTCACAATATCATTTATATGAGATCCCAGAATAGAAACTGATTTAAGAATTTAATGGGGGGAGGGAAGTAACAGAAGGGAAGACATTTGTCCTGAAGAATTGGCATGTTTCTTCTTTTCTTTTAATATACTTATTAGCATTTATCATTTCCCCATTTTGTGCTAATAACTAGATAAACTGACAAATGGGCGAAAAAAAAAAGCAATGACTATTTTTACAGAAAACAAAAGCTAGCAGGAAAAAGATAATAACTAATAGTAATATTAACACATACCTGGCTCAGCCATCAAACTGTTTACCTGGCCATATTCATGCATTAATTGAGTCCAGCTATCAAACATTATAAATAACTGTACTGGGATGGTAGCGGGCAGGACGTGTGTAACTGTATGGGAACAATGGGGCAAACGTGAAACTTCCAAATTGGGAAGTTAATAAATATTACCTAAAATTCAACAAATAACCAGAAGCAACAAATGTCCTTTAGAAATGGCAGGGGAATTACTAAAAGAATCCATTAAAAGGATTGACAGTTACTGCCCTCCAAGGATAAGATAAGCGAGGAAGAAGCAGGCAGCTACAGAGAGTAAGACTGTCATTAGTATTCAATGTATATGATTTTATTTAATCTCCACTAAAATTCTTACCTTACTAATGAGAAAACCAAGGCTCGTAGACATTAACCAAGATTGGATAGCTGCTAGGTAAAGTTCAGATTTTAGTGCAGGCTCACTGAAATCCAAACTGCCAAATCTTCCCACTCCATTAGGGTCTGTCTCTTACTCTCTTACATTAAAGGAACTTGTGACATAAAGGAAGAAAGCTCTGAGTCACGTAGGCTCATAAAATGCTATATGATATAAAGAAAGAAAAAAAAAGTGGCAAAGATGAGGAAGAGTGAAGGACAATGCTTGAAACGATTGATAAAACTAAAGTTACATTAGTAATTAATCCACATGAACTCCAGGCCTCAGTGGATCTTTTTTCACTAGAACAAACTACGTTGGCATTTATAAAAGTGAGTCTCTGATAAAACCCTGCCAAGTCTGACCCCTCCACGTGAGTGGATACCACATCCTATGGGGCTGGTCTCTGCCTTGATGCACAGTCCTGGCCTGGGGAGAGGTCACTGCACCCGCAAGCAGATGCTTCTCCTCACCACTAGAGGCAGCATTTCTGTGTGAACACAGCCTCCCATGTCTGCAGCACACCCATGTCTGACTCTCTGTGATCCCGTGGACTGTAGCTGGCCAGGCTCCTTTATCCATAGGACTTTTCAGGCAAGAATACCGGAGTAGGTTGCCATTTCCTCCTCCAGGGAATCCTCTTGACCTAGGGATCGAACCCACGTCTCCTGCATTGCAGGTGGATTCTTTACCCTCTGAATCATCAGGGACGCTCCCCATTCCTGTGTCTTTGCCAAAAGCCTAAAGAAAGGGGCCCAAGTAAATCTACAGGATATGCCATTATGGAAGGAAATGGGCACAAGAAAGCGAATGTGACCAAGACATCTTTAAAAAGGCCACATGAAACGTGTAAATTGACACAGTCGTGTCAGTGTGAGCTCAACCAAGCATCTCACACACCCATCACCATATTAGGTTGCCCGTTACAGAAGCCCAGCCACAGTGGCTCAACCCAAGAGCGGCTCATTCTTCCCATGTGACGAGGAAACCTGCAGACAGCTAGTCCAGAGCCAGGATAGCCTTTTGACAATGGCATTCCCTCCTGGCTCAAACGGTAAAGAATCTATCTGCAATGCAGGAGACCTGGGTTCAACTCCTGGGTTGGGAATATCCCCTGAAGAAGGGAATGACTCCCCGTTCCAGTGTTCTTGTCTGGAGAAGTCTATGGACAGAGGAACCTGGCGAGCTACCTACAGTCCATGGGGTTGCCAAGAGTCAGACATGACTGAGTGGCTAACACTTGTACTTGTTTTTTTTTTTTCACTTCAAGACCAAAGCTCCTTCTGCCGTGGAAGGCAGCCTGTGAAGTTCACAGTCCAGCCTGGCAGAAGGGAGAAAAGCAAAGATAAAAGGAGCAGGGCTTCAGCAGGAAAACAAACGTTTTCCCAGAAGTCCCAACCAGTAGATTTCTGCTTATAAAACACTGGCCAGAACCTGGTCTTTAGGGCCACCTAGTCTCCAACAGAGCCTAGAAAACTGGGTTTTTAGCCAGGCACTTTGCTATTGTGAACAACACCATTAATCGGGTTCCATTAATCAGGAATAAAGAAAGTGACGGACAGGGCTATCTGCCATGGCCGCACTGAGCCCAGCATTGGTTCAGCCAAGAAGTAACAAGAAGACGGGTGCTGTGTTTTGGAAAGCACGGAATGAGAAGTAATGATAAGACAAAAACAGAGCGAGGTGAAATCTGTCCCAGACAATGAGGTCATGCTGACCTTCTGGGGAGACGTGGATGTTCAGACAGAACACAATACTATAAGGCAAATGCAAAAATATCAAAGTGCTATTTTACAAGGCTGCTGAGGTGGCTATTTTCGGTATTGATTATCCACCTGATAAGGCTGGCTGGAGATGGGTGGAGAAATAACTCCAGAAAGAATGAAGGGATGGAGCCAAAGCAAAAACAATACCCAGCTGTGGATGTGACTGGTGATAGAAGCAAGATCCGATGCTGTAAAGAGCAATATTGCATAGGAACCTGGAATGTCAGGTCCATGAATCAAGGCAAATTGGAAGTGGCCAAACAAGAGATGGCAAGGGTGAACGTCGACATTCTAGGAATCAGCGAACTAAAATGGACTGGAATGGGTGAATTTAACTCAGATGACCATTATATCTACTACTGCGGGCAGGAATCCCTCAGAAGAAATGGAGTAGCCATCATGGTCAACAAAAGAGTCNTGAAGCCTGGCTTGGACAATTTTAAGCATCACTTTACTAGCATATGAGATGAGTGCAATGTTTGGTAGTTTGATCATTCTTTGGCATTGCCTTTCTTTTGGATTGGAGTGAAAATTATAGGGAAGACTTTTTTCTTATATCGAGATGTAATAGTAAGTTAATTATAATAATTAAGATCTGGTCTTTAACAGGTCATTGAATCATAGAACTTACTGGAAGGCAGCTTTGGAGGTCTATTGGTAGCTAGTAACATTTTCTTGATTTAAGAATATTTAAAAAAAAAGACAAGATGATGCTTATGTCAAATTATATTCACAATAAAACTTCAAAGTCTAAATATATTATCATATATTTTCTAAGTCATCTTTAATATTACAAAGAAGGTCCTAATTTCTTTTTGTCTCTTTCTCTTTCATTTCCTTCTGTGTTAGCAATATCCTAACACTGGATTTATTAGAATGATACGTAAACCTTGAATGCCTTTTTGAAAAATAAAAATTGTTGTTGTTTATCTACATGTTGTGTCCTATTTACAACACATTTAATTTATTTTTCAATTAAGTATTGCAGTTTTATCTATGTGCTTGATTGTAAATAATATGTAAAGAATAGTGATTTTTAATATTTGATTGCAATTTTACATTACTTCTCCCACTCATATATTTTTGAAACTACTAGCTGTTGTGTAATAAATATGTTTGTTCTAAATGTATTACATTACAGGCTTAACATGTATGTGGTGTTAATATGTTTCTTTAAGTGAAGTCACTCAGTCGTGTCCAACTCTTTGTGACCCCATGGACTGTAGCCTANTATTTGATTGCAATTTTACATTACTTCTCCCACTCATATATTTTTGAAACTACTAGCTGTTGTGTAATAAATATGTTTGTTCTAAATGTATTACATTACAGGCTTAACATGTATGTGGTGTTAATATGTTTCTTTAAGTGAAGTCACTCAGTCGTGTCCAACTCTTTGTGACCCCATGGACTGTAGCCTACCAGGCTTTTCCGTCCATGGGATTCTCTAGGCAAGAATACTGGAGTGGGTTACCATTTCCTTCTCCAGGGGATCTTCCCGACCCAGGAATCAAACCCAGGTCTCTTGCATTGTAGACAGACGTTTTAACCTCTGAGCCACCAGGGAAGCTTTACTATAAATTAATAATATGTAAACTATAAAGTTTTATTTATAACATTTACATAATTTACTTTATTGGATTCATTGATTTATATTGATGACCTCTCAAAGTGATCAAATGCTTGAGAATGAATTTATAGAAAGCATAAAACCTACATAGTATATTTATAAGCCAACTATAAATAAATTTCATACTGTAAGTAAATCATGATGATGTGAATGATGTTTCAAGGCAGTTCAGTACCCACTACTACTGTCACATTGTCATTTACAATTCTTATAGTACACATGTCCATTTCTTATACATGCTATCCATCTTATACATACATACTGTCCATTTCTTCATTATTTATGATTGAAATATTAATACAGTTATTAAAGAATCAAAGTAAATCAACGAAGAGATTCTGAAGTGATATACCTTAATTCTTATGTTATAGTATACATATTTAATTTTTTTTAATTGTTAGGTGATTAAAACTTTCCCACATAGTACTACTCAAAGCTATAAGAGAAGAAAATATAAGCACATTTTATAAAATGTTTTTCTCAGCTCTATGTTTAATTTTTAAATTATGCAAAGCATAGCCTATTTAAGAAATACATGTGATCCTACAAGTTTGTTTTATTCATCTTTAAAACAACATATTTTGCTTATGAACATTAAAAGTAGCATATCTATAAAGGAAATTAGTAAATTATAAAATATGTTTAAAACTAAACTTGATATTTCATTCATTCCAATTTACATTATATATTTTAAAAAACTATTTTTCTCAAATATTTTTTTCAAGACTAAAGATAAATCAACCCCAAAATAGTTAACAATGCTCATCTTAGAACACCTGAGTTCTTCAGTAAGATTGAAGCACTATGGAGCTGATGAGGGGATATTTGAAGTGCCAATCAAGGAACTGTTCCCAAATCCTCCCACATGGTTGAAATCCTGCTGTCAGGAACATATTGGAAAGTTGTTCGTTCACTTGAGGTGACAGATACAGATTGTGACAAGCCTCATATTGGGACTCAAGCCCTAGGGCATAACACAGAATGAAATGAGGAATGCAGAATTAATGGTGAAAAATGTCACTTGCCAATCTCCCTACTCACAACTTATTTCACTTTGGATTGCAGTTCACAGTATTATTTGGGAAAAGAAAACAGGCATAGCTGAGATTTTATGTTACATTTTATATTTAAAGTCTTAAGGCATAGTTTTTATATTTAATAATTAGAAGATCTAGTATGATTATTTTCATATCATTTAACTGTAGGTTTTTAATCTTAGTGAAAATCAGATTTACTCATTATAAATTTAAACTGGAAAAAATTGAAAGGAGAAATTGTATCTTAAATTTGAACACTTACTTTACTATCAGAATATATCACTCCTTTGGCAGTGATAAATTAATGTCTGTATCCATAAATTAATTTTTTTAATAAGACAACATAACTCTAGAGCTTTTTTTCAAAGAACCTAAACATTCAGCTTCCCTTGTAGCTCAGCTGGTAAAGAATCTGCCTGGAATGCAGGAGACGTGGGTTTGATTCCTGGTCTGGGAAGAAACCCTGTAGAAAGAAATGGCAACCCACTCCAGTATTCTTGCCTAGAGAATTCCATGGACAGAGGAGCCTGGCAGCCTACAATCCATGGCATCACGAGTGGGACACGGCTTAGTGACTAAACCACCACCAAGCATACGCCACAGATTTTCAGTCAAGAAACCACTTAAGTTGACTTCTACTGTAGTGTAAAAACATTGTAAGATTTTAAAGCATTATTTTTGTAGAGATGAAATTTAGGTGAAAATAATAATCATGAACATATAAGTGAAATTTTTACAAGAAAAGTATCAATAATTAAAAACTCAACTTTGCCTCATAACAGTTAAAGTAGATCAAATTTCTAGCCATTCTATTAAAAGTTTGTTAGTATTGGCCCTTTGTGTGTAAATAGTAAAAGCACTTAAAATCTAGAGATTACATACACACACATACAGACACACACATTCTCATAAACTGTTAACAAGAAACTAGAAATACGGATACATCTCACGTTGTATTATACAGCTGGTTAATATATCTTACATCAGATTCCCAGGGAAGATTTGTCAAATAATTATAATAACTAAGAAAATGGTGATTATATAACAGAACCCAGAAAAAATTTCAGTGAATTTCTGAGATCATAAACTGTACTAGTACTGTAGATTTATTTCAATACAATATATCTGGAAATTAACAATGTAAATTAAATTAGCAGTCCTCAGTCATATGACAGTTTTTTTTAAATGCATCATTTCAAGAAAGAAATAAAATAAATAAATTATAAGTTGAAACATTGAAACATATATGAAATCTGACTATGGAAATGATCCTCAGTTAAAAAAATCTAAAACTTAGAATGTTCTTATTTAAAGATAAGAAATTTATTAACTAGCTTTTATCTTTGAATTAAAAATATGTTTTAAAAATTAATAAAAGTAGTAAAATTAAGAGTAAATTCTTTAACTACAGAATAAAATTAATTATATGTTTAAAATGATGGAAAGAAAATGTTCACATATTTTAGAAGTTAAAAAGAGAAAGAAAAAGAATAGACATGGGAAAAATTTACATACTTTGAGAAACTGCTAATTTGAAAATATGGTAAAAATGAATAACACTTTCTTGTAAAAATTAAATCTTTTCATCAATTTGGATCACAAAGCATGAAGAAATACTTGGGTTTATAACAGTTTTCAAGAAATAGATCTTCACTCTATACAAAAATACTTTAAAATTCAAAATGCTCACAATTATTTTTTCTTTACTATAATTTTTTCTACATTCATTCTATAGTGTGCATGTATGCAAAATATAAAAATGATTTTTCACTTTTTGAGTTGCCTTATGAGATAGGTTTTTAACTTCTTTTCATAAAATGTATCTGATAAATTTATTACTTCCCCATGGATATTCAGTCTTGTCAGCATAATACATTCTCAATAAAAATTAAATATCAACACACTCTTTGTAGTATTGACAGTTATACAAAACATGAGACAATATAATAATTTTCCTGAAAAATGGCATGTTTTGACTTTATAGTCACTGATATTCTGTTAATAAGACATATGACAAATGCTGATTTCTCTGCTAATTTTCATATAGTATCTCTCACTAGTATATTAACAATCATCATTTTTGACCTGAAGGCATAAGTATGTGAATTTTCTCAATTTATTATGGAAGAATATTTTTTCTTCTTTTCTTCCTCCTTTCCTTTTTTCCTTCTTCTCTCCATTTTTTCTTTCCTTCCTTCTTTTTTGCCAGTAGACAATTAATCTCCCTACCAAGGAACTTCTTTACTGGAATAAATGTATTAGATGATTTTAGAGGAAAATGAATTGCTGTTCATAATAACACATTGCTTTATATACTAACTGATAGCAAGTTGAGAACCACAACATGTTTAGAGGTAGTGGCTGATGGAAGCATGAAATCCAAAGAGTGCATAAAGAAAGCAGAATAATTTTGAGACTAGGAGCCTAGGATTCCAAAAAGATATGAGTGTACTTTTAAAAATTTATTTGTATTTTGGTTTATGGTCTTCTCTCCCCACCATAAGCCTCCTATCCCTATATATATATATATAATAAAATATGTGTTTATATGTAAACACTTATTAACAAAGAGAGAAACATCTTGTGTGTACATGCTCATTGTTAGGAACAATGGTTTCCTAATATTAAAAAAAAATAGATAAATCTTTATATATGAATCTAAGCAGACAAAACAAAGTATAAATTAAGAAAAAAATTCATCTTAAAATCCCTCATTTGAAAGCAAGTTTGTCTATGGTATGTGAAATATAGTTTGCAAAGCCAATTCTTCTCAATACAGGGGGAGAAGATGAGTCAAGGGTGGAAAGGTGTATCAGTTCAGTTCAGTTCAGTTGCTCAGTGGTGTCCAACTCTTTGCGACCCCATGAATTGCAGCACGCCAGGCCTCCCTGTCCATCACCAACTCCCAAAGTTCACCCAATCCCATGTCCATTGAGTCGGTGATGCTATCCAGCCATCTCATCCTCTGTTGTCCCCTTCTCCTCCTGCCCCCAATCCCTCCCAGCATCAGAATCTTTTCCAATGAGTTTATCCTTGGTAGACTGTAAACTCCTGGTAATTTTTCTTAAAACTCCTGCAAAGCTCCTTGTTTTTGCAGATTACGTTAGAAATAGGCATTTATTTATCTTAGGTATTAGATAATTTTATGTATCATCTTGTGTATATATAATTATGGAAACCACTAAAACTGACTAACAGGGTCTAAAGTAAACTTATTGTTGAGAATCAGAGTGAGATGTGATGAAAAGAAAAGGAGTGAAAATTTGATGAACCCAAATCAGGTTTGTATCCAATCAACTCAAGACAACTCAGTCAAGTCAAGACAATAATAATGTGAAAGTTATTTTAAATTAATATCTTATAGAAAGAAGTCTTATCAGCTAAGGATTAACCAAGTATAAGATACTCAAAATGGTTATTAATGTAATAACATATTTTTTACCTTCTAAAATAAGTAAGACTAGATATAATCTGGTAGAACAAAGTGAATTGGTAGAATAAATCAATTTTCAGATGAAAGCTTCTTATATAAATTGTTTACACTGATTGACTTTCTGAGGGATTAATTTTACTTTGTGTCAGTGATAGACACAAAACTGATCAGATTCTACAAGCATAAATTTTAATTGGACTGGTGAAAGTGTGCCACAATAAAAAAGTTCTTCTATAGTACCCCACATACAAATATTGATACATGTATACAGATAAGAGAAGTTGTTACCCTTACTTTAATGAGACATGCACTTATGATTCATACAATTCTAAAATTTTCTTTGAACTAGTTTTTTTAAATGTTCAAACAGGTAAAAGCAATAATAGTCTTATAATGCATGCCTTATCTTCCAAGAAAAGTAATATGTTAAAAAGATAATAGCAAATTGACTGACCTGATGTGCAAAGTTGAAATTTGGAGGGGAAAAATTAAGAAAGCAAAGTTAGGGGAATTTTTCCCATTACAAACATGTCTCATATCCTGCTTCCTATAAAAGTCTTCCTTCTCTATTAATAGGTCAGTTACTTCAGCATTAAATCATTCTTTTTGTGCCCAACCTTAAAAACAAAAGCAAACAAGCAAAACATTTCCAGACCCTACTCTTTGCTCCAGCTGTCTCTTAATTTCTCAACTGTAAGACTCTTTGATGTGCTTTTCTACACTAGATGGCTCCAATTCTGCAAACCTCCATTCTATTTTGAACACAACCTGGTTTTTGATTTTTTTTTTTTTTTCTGTGACAGCTTTACTCTATTTTCTCTTTTCAAGGTTATATTTATCCAGTGGATATTTCTTCATAGTAAATTCTATTTACTGGGCATTAAGACATCAAATTAATCTGTTTTCTTCTAATCTCAATGACTGTTCATTCTTTCATGAGCAAACTCTAAGTACTGGAATGCCCTATGTCTTAGTACTGAGAACATTTTCCTATCTTCATTCACTACCGAAAGGTTCAATCTTATGACTTTAAATTATTTACATATCCCAAATTGCATTTAATTTTTATCTCTAAGATGGATCATTCTACAAATTACAGATTAACTCATTCCTTTATTTTTCATTTCTTAATTGTGTAATAGTTATCTCAAACTTGGTGTGTTACTAGTGAATTATTGACTTTACTTCAAAAATTGCATAGCCATGTAAGCAGCCAATGGGCTAGCCAAGTGTGAAAGCAAATCTACAACAGTAGATAGAAACACGAATATTAAGATCAATATGTCTTGCTATGAGTAGTAGCAGAAGAGATCTTGCTATGTATCTTCTGTCACTACCTACACAATTTCACTCATTTTTTTGAGATTGTGGCTGCCAGTCTAGAGTCCATATGGAACACGAGTGAATAGGTCTGTATGTATGGTCCATAACACACCGTATTCATGTTCCACCCTATATCCCATAAGCTTAACTGTGTTCGTCTGTAGTTGTAAAAGAACAAGTTTTTAGCATATGCCATCTTTCCCTTTCAAGAACATGTGTATCTCTTATTTTCTCTCAGGGGGCATTTTACAGCACAGTGTCGACTTGCATAGCTGCCTTCAGACAGAATCCTTAAATGTGGAGAGCTTCCTCTGAGCTACTTCACTTTGACTTTTCACTTTCATGCATTGGAGAAGGAAATGGCAACTCACTCCAGTGTTCTTACCTGGAGAATCCCATTATCTCTTATTTTCTCTCAGGGGGCATTTTACAGCACAGTGTCGACTTGCATAGCTGCCTTCAGACAGAATCCTTAAATGTGGAGAGCTTCCTCTGAGCTACTTCACTTTGACTTTTCACTTTCATGCATTGGAGAAGGAAATGGCAACTCACTCCAGTGTTCTTACCTGGAGAATCCCAGAGACAGCAGAGCCTGGTGGGCTGCCTTCTATGGGGTCACACAAAGTCTGACACGACTGAAGCAACTTAGCAGTAGCACTAAGAGATGGAGGTCACTAGATTATGCTCTAGCCTACTCAGCATGTAATGGAATGAATCTGAATTATGTCTCACACAGCCCTGATTGGTTGACTGACTGACAATATACATTTTTCTTGTCTTTCTTCTTTTCTGTCTTACTTTGCCCTCTCTCCCATTTTGCTTTCTGGGATTTTCATCCAAATAAACTATGTGCATCTAAGTTCTTGATTCAGGTCCTGCTATGGAGGAAAACCTAAACTATGATAGGTGTCAATAAAAGACTGTTTGAAAAAAATGCAATATTTTTTCAGTTATGTGAAGGATAGCAAGGAGTTTAAAAGATGAATAGTGAAGAGTGAAATATCCTAGATAAAGAAAATAGTATATGGCAAATTGGAGAGCCATAAAAAACAATGTCACAAGGCTGGATAGAAGACCAGGGTGGCTTTGTTATAATGATTGCAGGGGAGAATGACAGATGATGTTAGAGAATTAGCAAGGGGCCATAGTAATTGCTTTGGATTTTGAATTAAGCTAAACAGGAAATCATTGCAGAATTATAAACATTGGACATAGGTACAAAAATAAAATTCTGCCTGCTTTGGTGCTCCAGACCAGGACAAGTTAGAATTAGTGAGACATCCAAAGGTATAAACTAGGGCATTAAAGAGACTAGAAGAATATAGAAAACTACTTAAGTTTGAAATTGTAGTACTCACTCTTGGAGAAAATGTAAATGATGAAGAAGGAAATAGTCTTCAAAAAAAAAAAAAGAAAAATAGAGATTTCTCAATATAAGGATAACAGAACTATTTATTGGCCTATCTCTAGAGAAGGAAATTTAACAATACGTTTAACATCAAAATACAGGTAGACATTGAACTAGTAATTCTACTTAATAATTTTACATATAAGTATCAATTTATAAATTTATGTTTTAATATATTTTATTATACATGTAAACAAACAGTAAAGGATCTGCCTGCAATGAGGAGACCCAGGTTTGATCCCTGGGTTGGGAAGATTCCCTGGAGAAGGGAATGGCTACCCACTCTAGTATTCTTGCCTGGAAAATTCCACTGACTGAGGAGCCTGGTTGGCTACAGTCAATGAGGTTGCAAAGAGTCGGACACAGTTGAGCAACTAACACACAGACGTATTTAAATACCATATGTTATAGTATGTATTGTATGTATTTATATACACTTATAAAAATGCAAGTATTATATACACTTGTATAAATAACATTGTTTGCTGGTTTATGCAATGATGTGTGTACAAGGATAATCGCTGAGATTTTGAAAGGCCTAAGAAGAGAAACAAAGACTATGTTCAATCTCCCACTGTCTATGGGACATTTATAAATAATATACTATTCAATAATTGCAAAGGAAAAGAAAAAATATATATACTGATAAATAAGCCTTAAGAAATTTATTACCTAAAAAAGCAAGGAGCAGAAAGCTTACGTAGTTTGTTGCCACTCATAGTTTTAAGTCACTCAGTCGTGTCCGGCTCTTTGCGACACCATGGACTGTAGCCCACCAGGCTCCTCCGTCCATAGGGTTCTCCAGGCAAGAATACTGGAGTGGGTTGCCATTTCCTTCTCCAGGGGATCTTCCTGACCCAGGAATTGAACCCAGGTCTCCAGTATTAGAGGCAGATGCTTTAACCTCTGAGCCACCAGAGCTGCCACTCATATGATACCCTATATTACCACACATAACTTGCAAATTAAATTTGTTTCTTAATTAAATAAATGCTTACTGAGCTTTAATTTTCATAAGAATTCTAGAATCAAGGAATGGAGTGATGAAAGTGTTCCAGGTGATAGGTTAGTATTTTTTATAAATATTAACTTTATAAGTGTTGAAAGCTTTGTGTCTGGTTCTACCTCTCTTTTAACTTTGAAAGTGAAAGTCCCTCAGTCGTGTACAACTCTTCGCGACCCCATGGACTATACAGTTCATGTAATACTCCAAGCCAGAATTCTGGAGTGGGTAGCCCTTCCCTTTCCAGGGGATCTTCCCAACACAGGGATCAAATCCAGGTCTCCTGCATTGCATGCAGATTATTTAACTTGGAACTGACGTTTTTTTTTTTTTTTTTTTTTCATAAAAAAAATACTATGTCTGCTTTTA
>SJYX01013474.1:69580-119176 GCA_006410675.1 Oreotragus oreotragus
TTTTTTTTTTTTTTGTATTTATTTATTTTTTTACACGAACTCCCAAACATGAACCCCCCTCCCACCTCCCACCCCACATCTTCCCTCCAGATCATCCCCATACACCAGCCCCAAGCATCCTGCATCCTGCATTGAACATAGACTGGCAATTCATTTCTTACATGATAGTATACATATTTCAATGCTATTCTCCCAAATCATCCCTCCCTCTCCCTCTCCCTCTCCTTCTCCCTCAGAGTCCATAAGTCCTCTCTACACATCTGTATGTTTTTTGCTGTCTTGCATGCAGGGTCCTCATTACCATCTTTCTAAACTGACTTTTAAAATGTTAAAATGACTTTTAAAATTGTCATGCCCACAGAATTTTGACTCCCATCATTATGGTTGTCACTTATGGAATTTTGTTAATATTCTTCTGCCCTTATTCTCTTGTATTTCCTTTAATTTTGCATTTCCTATCAACTATGATAGTCAGCTTTCATTGATATCCTTAGGCAGTTCTCACATGACCCTTTGGGGCACATTTTAATTTTTTTGTCAAAAATTCTCCAATAGATCCATGGAGAAATTGCAGTTATTAAAAAAAATGTCATTTTTTAAAAAAGCACAATGTTAATTTAAATATATTGATAACATCAGGAAAGAATTAAATACAAAAGTATTATTTTCTCATAAATTGCTTAATTAAAGTTGTGTGAGCCTTCACAAATACTGAATATTCAGATAATATTTTCCTAGTGTGTTTCACTAAAATAGATGTTGATTATTCAATATAAATAGCCATCTATTTCATGCATATGGATAAAGTATTGTCTTCATGGCAATACAGTTGTGAATCTCAAATAAATAGAATTAAATGAAGACAAATGTGTAGATGGGAAAAAACTAAACTTTTCAAAAAATTATTGTGTGCATTTTTAAGACAAGCTTACACAAGCTAAATTTCAAAAATATATTATATAATTTTGATTAATTTAATATTTAGGTAAAGATAAAATGAAAGTCTAGCTTTATTGAAACTAAAATATAATAAATTTTGTTAATATTTTAGAATTTTGAAAGTTTTAAGTTATGTAGATTTCAGAGATCTTATATCCATATAGTCCATATATCCCACTAATAAAGAAAATTGAGTTTCTATATTTTGATCAAATATTTTTACTGAGGTACAGGATTTTCTCCTTTTTAAAATTTTAGAGTTGATATTTCCTCTCTTTTTCATACTTTTTTTTACTCCCATAGTTGTCATGAACAATCTCAATAAACAATTATTTACTTTATTTTCTTTAAGTCCTCTTCTTAGAAGCAATATCAAGCTGCAATGTATTAGTAGAATGGAAAAAACATTTAAGAAGAAATGAAGTGCTATTTTCATAACAATTTTAAAAAGAAACTCTATCCAATAAGATTTTAGGGAAATAGGCATGTTTACTTCATTTTGCAGGATGTGTAAATTATTAAAGTGTTTTGGGAAAATTAGAAATTTCTACAGAAGTTGAAAATATACAAAACCCTGCAAATAATCTCTCCTTTGGAAATAATTTCTATAGGAATAAAATCTTTATGAAATAAGAATATATGAGCAATTATTTTGATTGCTGAATAGATTGTGGTAACATGACTTTGTGAATAGCACAAACATCAGTATGGGCTTCCCTGGTGGCTCAGATGGTAAAGAATCTGCCTCCAAAGCAGAAGATCTGGGTTCAATTCCTGGGAAGATCTTCTGGAGAAGGTAATGGCTACCCACTCCAATATTTTTGCTTGGAGAATTCCATGGACAGAAGAGCCTTGCATGAGGTCACAAAGAGTTGGACATGACTGAGTGACTAACACTTTCTACTTTTCACTAAATATCAGTATTTTCATTTTTCACTAAATATAGTCATGTTTAAATAATCTCTAACACACATTTTAGTATATGATTGTCAATTAAAAAGAGTGAGTCAAATCCATATTTTTTAGCCCTAATAGAATGTGAAATTCTAAATGATATTAATGTAGAAGGTATATTTAGATTATATTTTATAGTAATAAAAACTAATAATACAGCATTTCAGTGATTCAAAGTCATATTTTTCATTTTAGCATTATAAGGCATGCATCTTCTTAAGTGATGAGAAAACAATTAAATTTTATTTTTAAATGTTCTTTTTTAGTGTTAAACTTAAAAAAGTTTATAATCAATATCTTCTTAAATCTTGTGACAAATCACAAACTAACATTTATTGAACATTTACATGCATAATTCCATATATATAATTTCAAATGTACCACATTCTTGCAAAGGCAAATATAATGTCAACTTAAAGAAATACACACAATATATGAGTTGTGAGCACAATATATGAGTTGTGAGCTTAAGTTTTATTCAAGGTCTTACTGAGGACAACCCCGGAGACAGCTCTGAAGAACCTTCCCAAAAAGGTGCAAGAGGAGCCAGTTTATATATATTTCTGGCCAGTAAATATGTGTAATCAAGCCTATATTTTGGGAAAATATTACTGCTAACCACAAAGAACAGATATTTCTGTTAATAATTTTAGTGCTTTTTGGTGCATAGAGAGTTGCAAGAATCTGGGGTTACTGAAATTCTTTCTGAGATAGGCATCTATCCAGGGGCTCATTTATCCAAAGCATAGAGGGCCACATCTTGCTTCATTGTCACCCTGAATTCTTCTTAGGGCACCATTAGTGGGCATGGGCAATTTTAGTGGGTTCTGGCTTAACACTTGCAAGACTATGTGATGAGCTACATTCTTTGTTGTTCTTTGTTCACAATAGAGATAAAAGCAGGTCAGTGACTGCCAGATTTTGTGTTGGCTACTAATGGACATGAGGACCATTTTGGACATGACAAAACTGTTCTATATCTTGATTGTGGTGGTGCTTATCACCCATATGCATTTTTCAAGACTTGTAAAGCACTGCACTAAAAGGGTAACATTTACGGTCTGTAAATATATCTTAATTTAAAACAGTAAAAATCTTAAATGTTAAGTAGGAGATCAAATGACGTATCTGCCCTCTCAAGAATGACTATAATATTCTTTTAAAAAGAAGTTTATGATGTGAGGGAGAAAAATAACTTTTCTAGCATTTTACATTCTTGAATGAGATACTTCTGTGATAAAAAGGTAGATTAATAGAAAAACAGATAAAATTTAACAAATAACATGTATACCTTCTTATTCATGGGAGACATCCAGAAAAACTGACTAACTTCTGAAAAGGACCCAAACCACTACTTTAAATAACATCTCCATCTAAAACCAAAGGTGTTGGGGGCAGTAGAGCCCCATGCAATGAATATGAACTTAGGCAAACTTCAGGATATAGTGAGGGACAGGGAGGCCTGGCATCCTGCAGTCCCTGGGGTCACAAAGAGTTGGACACAACTTTGCAGTGCAACTAAACAGCATCAAGAAAAGCTCAGTAAACAAGACTAAGGTTGTTAATCAGATTTAAATCTTGGCTTCTCTGTTGAGAGTTTCTAGAGACTTAGAGTCACCCCTCTCTTTGGTACAGAGCAGAAGAAAACTTTACAAATGGACATTTCTTTTATCATAGTAAATGTTTTTCACAAAAGGCTAACTTCTACTCAGTTTTCAGAGTTTCTCCTGTGTCTTCTATTTCTTGAAAATGCATCCTCAGTCGATTCTCTGGTGCCCAACTCTTTGCGACTCTATGAACTGTAGCCTGCCAGGCTACTTTTTCAATGGGATTCTCCAGGCAATAGTACTAGAGTGGGTTGCCATTTCCTTCTCCAGTGGATCTTCCCAGCCCAGGGATCAAATCTGGGTCTCTTACATCTCCTGCATTGGCAGGCAAGTTCTTTACAACTAGCACCATCTCAACCTAAAATAATCAATATACCAAAGATGAATATTTTCAGTGTTGTATTTTGCTCCCTTTTGATAACATTTTTGAATATAATTTGAAGTTTCTATAACTATAAAAATCTACTGGGATCTAATCTTAATAATGATTTCCTTTGGATAGCAGGAGATGAAGAATGAAGAAGGTATAGAGGAAATGATAAACTTGTGTGTATATGTGTGAGAGAAGCAGGGAGGAGGCAGAAATGTGTGTTTATTCACTATTTTCATTGAATGCTTATTAAATTTTTATGATATAGTTAATCCTCTTACAGAATTGTCATCTCAGTGATGACTGGGATTTTTGTTTGCTCTGTTCACTGTGATTGCTAGCTCATAGAATGATGCCTGGTATACAGTATATACATAATTAATCCTTCTTAAATACAATGATTCATTAATTAATATAAAATGTTAAGACTTCAGTTAATGTGCAATATGATGTATTCTCATTTGTAGAGATTTTACCTTGAACAGGTAATATTTATGTCTGATTTTTCTGGCTAGATAGAATTGANTGCCTGGTATACAGTATATACATAATTAATCCTTCTTAAATACAATGATTCATTAATTAATATAAAATGTTAAGACTTCAGTTAATGTGCAATATGATGTATTCTCATTTGTAGAGATTTTACCTTGAACAGGTAATATTTATGTCTGATTTTTCTGGCTAGATAGAATTGAAAGTGTTACATAGGCTGATTTTGAGTATTGTTGTTTAGGAAGAAAAATGTATTATCTAACAGATGTGACTTTTAGCTCTGGATCACCACTTACTAGATAAGTGCCTCTAGGAATATGGTCCAGGTACTTTCAGTCTCATTTTTCATGCATGTATATTTGTCTGTTAGAGTAAATATTTGGTAACTACAAACATAATTTATAACTTAACATTTTTATTTTATTAAAGCAGAGATAAATTTTAGTACCTCATTCTATTTATATAACAAAATGTAGATAATGTATATATTTTAGAGATGGCTTGTATATAATTCCCCTTGAAAGCTGAGGAGAATATATAAATTTTAAGATTATATCCATTCTTCCATTATTCTATGATTTTTTCTTCCTATTTGCTTTTTTTTTCTCTTTCTCCTTTTCTTCTTTTCTTTCTTTCTCTTCATTTTAATTTTACCTGTGTTCTAAGAACAAAATAGTTACCATACATATCTGATTGAACACATTAAACAAAGACCGCCCTCTTAGGGATTTTAAGATGTAAGAGATTTATTCAGTTATCCATTCAACAAATGTTGATTGAATAACTACTTTGCACTAGACATAATGCCAGGTGTTAGAAGTCTGCTTGTTATAAACAAGAGTAAATGGCAGTGCCTCTGCCCTTTTCAGGTTTAAAACTCTGTGTGGCAGGGAGTAGAGGACATTGAGTAAACAATGGGGATGACTACTTCAATTCTTCCTGGAGAAGGAAATGGCAACCCACTCCATTATTACGGCCTGGAGAATTCCATGGACAGAGAGGCCTGGCAAGCTACAGTCCATGGGGTTGAAAAGAGTCAGACACTACTGTGCAATGGACATTTCAATTCTTAGTAATGAGATAAAAATTGTATTTCATATGCTCCTTTAGTGCAAATAAAGGGTCCATTTGACTTTCATTCTAAAACTGTCTAGCATAGCATAACTGTGGCACATTAGAGCAGTTAACAAATGACCTGGAGATGATAAGGATATTACATATCAACAAGATCCATCATGCCTTTCATTATTATGTCTATAATATCATTTAAATTTCCCAACAGGTTCAAATTTATTATGAGACAGATATAGTATTACATTTTTAAAATCATTATGGTGTTTTGTGAGGCTAAAAAAATATACACATATATTTTCAGAAAGTGAAAGAAGCAAACACAATCAAAAATCATCTTGAGAACTAAAATTGCACTGTGCTCTAGATCACTAGATATTATCTTACCTAGGTCACTAAAAATAACTAAGTTTAAGTAGTTTTTTGTCTGTTTCAGTTAATTATCTTGTTTTTATCTGTCTATGGGTTATAGTCCATGGGATCACAAAAAGTTGGACACAACTGAGTGACTCAGCACGTGCGCACACACACACACACACACACACACACACACACACACACACACACACATTTTTAAAGAAAACCAGAACCAGGCAGTAGTTAACAGTAAAAACAGATTTTATTTAAAAACTATGGCAATGGAGGAAAAGAGACCTCAGTATAGAATCAAGTTCAGTTGTGAATACAATAAGACCAAGTGGGGATTTATCACAAGGAAAAGATTTGAAGAGAGGGGTCCGTGAATAGAATATTACAAAGTGGAGACATTAAAGGTAGGGGAAATTCTTGCTAAACTGACCTAACTGGTTTCTAGCTGAAGACTTGTGAGAGTGGTCAGATTTCACCTGGAAGATGAAATATTTGATAGACCTTCTGGGTGATCAAATATCAAGGGTAGAGAATTCTCTCTAAATTGATTTAGCAGGATTCTTGCTAAAACTGGGCCATGCATGCTGAGTTAGAAAAAGTCAATTTTCCTGAGTAGGGAAAACCTGCTTCTTTCTTCCTGATGACCTTCTTTCCTTTGTGTCTCCATTACTCTCACTGTACTACCACACTCACTCAGAACACTTATTTCTGACACTTCTGGTTGTGAAACAAGTGGAATGTTTTCCCCACAACCAATTCTATGCAGCACGGCTGCATGTCCTACAATTTAACTCAATTCTGGCACTATCTATCTGGAGACTTTGTTAAATCTCACAGATTAAGGGCACAGTCCCACAGGATGACTCCCACTTCACTTCAAATGTCAATTGCCAGTAGTAGGTCTTTAGGCTACCTACAACTTCTACAAATTGGAGTTTTCCACAATGCCTTCCTTGGGTTTAATTTGCTAGAGCAACTCAAAGAACCCAGGGAAACACTTATGTTTACCAGTTTATTAAAGGATACAGATGAACAGCTGGGTAAAGAGATGCATATGGTAAAGTCTGAGAGGGTCCCAAGCACAGAAACTTCTGCCCCTGTGGAGCTGTGGTGAATTGGCCTCATTGTGTTGATATGTTTGCCATCCTGGAAGCTCTCTGAAATCCAGACTAATGGGATTTTTATGGAAGCTTCATCATATAGGTATGATTGATCATAAACTCCATTTTCAGACCTTCTCCTTCCTTAAGAGAATGGAAAAACTGAGACAGAAAACTCCCAAGATTCCAATCATGACTTGTGTTTTCCAGTGACAAACTCTCAAAGAGGATCCATCAAGGATCCCACCCAAAGTTACCTAGTTAGTAAAAAAGACGCTCCAATCACCCAGGAAATTACAAGGACTTCAGGGGCTTTGTACCAGAAATTAGTGGTAGAGACCAATATATGTATTTTTTATTATCTCACAAAGACCTAACAAGGATAGACACTGAAGCCAAAGGTGGAAAAGTTCTTAGAGAAGCCTGGTTAAAGTTTAGTCAAGTTTGTCACTGCATATCATTCCTGGATTTGATGGCTGCTGCTGCTAAGTCGCTTCAGTCGTGTCCGACTCTGTGTGACCCCATAGACGGCAGCCCACCAGGCCTCCCCGTCCCTGGGATTCTCCAGGCAAGAACACGGGAGTGGGTTGCCATTTCCTTCTCCAATGTGTGGCAGTGGTTACTAAACTGCTTCCCAGAACAGGAATGAGAAACATCACATATTACACATTTAGATGAAGAAAAGTTCAACATGGTCACATTATATTATTTTATTTTAACTCAGTATTAAGGAGAAGACTCTTGAGAGTCCTTTGGACTGCAAGGAGATCCAACCAGTCCATCCTAAAGGAGATCAGTCCTGGGTGTTTATTGGAAGAACAGATGCTGAAGCTAAAACTCCAATATTTTGGTCTTCTCATGCAAAGAGATGACTCATTGGAAAAGACTGATGCTCGGAGGGATTGGGGCCAGGAGGAGAAGAGGATGACAGAGGATGAGATGGCTGGATGGCATCACCAACTCGATGGATATGAGTTTGGGTAAACTTCGGGAGTTGGTGATGGACAGGGAGGCCTGGCGTGCTGTGATTCATGGGGTCACAGAGAGTCGGACACAACTGAGTGACTAAACTGAACCAAAGTTTTCAGAAGAGATTGGATAGACTCTATAATGGGATAAAGAGATGCAATATTGGTTCTAGAACTCCTTACCATCTCTTAAGAAAGACATTATCAATGAAGAGATGTTACAGAAAGAACACAGAGTGACAAAATTTTCAGAAACTGGGGATCCATGCTGCTGCTGCTGCTGCTAAGTCGCTTCAGTCGTGTCTGACTCTGTGTGACCCTATGGACAGCAGCCCACCAGGCTCCTCCATCCACAGGAATCTCCAGGCAAGAATACTGGAGCAGGATGCCATTTCCTTCTCCAGGGATCCAGGGGAATGTTTAAAATAATTAAAATGTTGATTCTAACAAAACAAGACATTTTCACTAGTACATAGTAGAATCTTATTAATTTTGGATTTAGTGTGAAAGGAAAGAATGATTACTAATATTATATGTGAACCCAAAATGTTTTCCTTATAGGAAATGAAGAAATAAAATCAGGAATATAAAGTGCCTTTATTTAATCACCACAGCCATCCTGTAAAGTGGGTGATGATGTCCACATTTGTACTATACACAGAGAAAAACAGATTTCAGTCAAAGCAGTAAGAATTTTCTGCCAACTTTCTTTTCTTATGCCTTAAATGTTGTCATTAATCTAGTTACCATAGCCTACATATGTAAATATTAGCAATTTTGGTTTTCTTAAAGGCAAAATTTTAGTCAAACTCCTGCAGATATATTTTGTTCTATATTATATACATTGTCTTAACTAAGCCTTTAAAATATTTGTGGCTTTCAATCCTGTAAGTATCACTTAAACAAGGTCCTTGATATTAAATAATAATCTTAACTTATGGTACATGCAACAGAGTTTCTGTGAGTATTCTCTTTCACTGATTACTTGATTTTAAGTTCCTAATTTTTTTAAGCAGATTTCAGAAAAACAGTTCAGTTCAGTTAAGTCGCTCAGTTGTGTCCGACTCTTTGTGACCCCATGAATTGCAGCAAACCAGGCCTCCCTGTCCATCATCAACTCCCAGAGTTCACTCAAACTCACATCCATCGTCTTGGTGATGCCATCCAGCCATCTCATCCTCTGTTGTCCCCTTCTCCTCCTGCCCCCAATCCTTCCCAGCGTCAGACTCTTTTCCAATGTGTCAACTTTTTGCATGAGGTGACCAAAGTACTGGAGTTTCAGCTTTAGCATCGTTCCTTCCAAAGAACACCCAGGACTGTTCTCCTTTAGAATGGACTGGTTGGATCTCCTTGCAGTCCAAGGGACTCTCAAGAGTCTTCTCCAACACCACAGTTCAAAAGCATCAATTCTTCAGCACTCAGCTTTCTTCACAGTCCAACTGTCACATCGATACATGACTACTGGAAAAACCATGGAAAAGTTAAAAAAAAAAAATCATCAATGATATTATTGCAGATGGGGGTATAGTTGCAAATGATTTATTCTTCTCTTAAGACTAAATTCCAACTCATGAAAAAGTAGATCATTTACTCTAATAATAAAGTGTATTTCCAAAGAATCTGTAGTTCCACAGCATAAATATAATACCATATGGTACCAGTTTCAGATGGTATAGGTTTATGATAGAAAATAATTATGTGTATATGTATTGTTTATCTAGCTGAGAGACATTATTTCCAAACTGTTAATTTGAATATATTATTTATAATTCAAAGGAAAAGTTATAATCTCACAGATGTGAGTAATTTATCCAATTTTACATTTGGTAGCCTGGTTGCATATTAAAACAGAAAATATATATGCTATAAGCTGTCCTGATATCTCAGAAATACAATTTATAAAATGAAATGGAGTATAAGACATTATTTTCTTGGAAAGGAGCATCATAGTACAGCCATCTTGAAGTTTTTTTACAGGATTAATTAGAAATATTGAGCTTTGTGTAGAAACTTTTTTAGTGCATCTCAAAGGATTTGTAAATAATAGAAATCTGAAGAGCTAATAAGAAATGACAAATGTATTGTATCATATAAAGAAACACTAAAGAACAGGGGTTTTCCCAATTATGTACCAGCACTGAAGGGAAAAAGGAGCTATTGTCACAAATTCTCTTTCAATTACACTAATATAAAACACTACATTTTAGCTAGTTAATTGCTGTCATGTACCAGTGTAAAGAGAAATTGTTTAACATAAACCAATGTGGTCTTTCCACAAAATAACAACAGACAATGTTACTGAAATACCAAGCCACTTTGTATCAACTCACGCTAAAAAGTGTGATTCCTAAAGACACAGAAGTAATTTCACAAGTGTATCAATGCCAAGGAGTCATGTTTTGAAGCTTCAAATTATAGGAGATGATTGCTGAAATAATCAAAGGTGAAGGAAAATAATGTAGTGTATTTTTATGACATTAAACTTTCAAAGATAGATACATGCTCTTTTTATAGGAAATAAAAGCAATCTCTCACTGTTGTTCTATAGAAGTCAAACAATTAAACATACAAGTGCATGAAAATTTCCTCCTCCCAAGACATGTATCTGCTCTCCATATACCAATTTTCTGTCACAAAGATGATTCAGGAAAGATGAGTGTGAAACACAACTTAAAATATACATTTTTTAATTTACCCATTATAATCATAATAACAGATACATTGCAGGATAGAAGGACAAGGTGGGTGAGATAGCACCTTATGAAATATATGCTTCACCACAAACACCTTGCCTGGAAAATCCCATGGACGGAGGAGCCTGGAAGGCTGCAGTCCATGGGGTCTCTAAGAGTCGGAGACAATTGAGCTACTTCACTTTCACTTTTCACTTTCATGCATTGGAGAAGGCAATGGCAACCCACTCCAGTGATCTTGCCTGGAGCATCCCAGAGGTGGGGGAGCCTGGTGGGCTGCCGTCTATGGGGTCGCACAGAGTCGGACACAACTGAAGCAACTTAGCAGCACAAACATCTTTAGGGTATTAAGAGGAAAACAAAAAGGTAAATTATCAAAACAAATTGGGAAATCTGATTTAATTAAGCTAAGAAAAGTTTCTTAGGACTTCTCAGATTTTTTGATATGCAAGATTATTATAAAAAGTATGCTGCTGCTAAGTCGCTTCAGTCGTGTCTTACTCTGTGAGACCCCATAGATGGCAGCCCACCAGGCTCCCCCGTCCCTGGGATTCTCCAGGCAAGAACACTGGAGTGGGTTGCCATTCCCTTCTCCAGTGCATGAAAGTGAAAAGTGAAAGTGAAGTTGCTCAGTCATGCCCGACTCTTAGTGACCCCATGGGCTGCAACCTACCAGGCTCCTCCGCCCATGGGATTTTCCAAGCAAGAGTACTGGAGTGGGGTACCATTGCCTTCTCCAGTAAAAAGTATAGTGGGAAGTATTTTTAATATTTTGATATTTTTATTTAACCAGGTGATAAAATGTAAAAACAAGCAAAAAATTAAATACTTTGTATATTTACCCAAATTATATTCTATTTTTTCATTATCTGATCCATCCTTAAAATTCTTGAAAACATATTTAAGTAGAATATCTGGCCACATCATTCTAGAATGTTCTTTTATTCCCTTATAAATTCTATATATAAATATATCTATAGATCATGTTTAATATTGAAGTCCAATGTAAATTTATTCACCAGGGTTATAGCAGTTCATAAGAAACATGTGCTGTTTTACTCTAGGAAACAAATATTTCTTGGAAGAAAAGCTATGACCAAAATAGACAGCATATGAAAAGCAGAGACATTACTTTGCCAACAAAGTTCCGTCTAGTCAAAGCTATGGTTTCTCAAGTAGTCATATGTGGATGTGAGATCTGGACTATACAGAAAGTTGAGTGCCGAAGAATTGATGCTTTTGAACTATGATGTTAGAGAAGACTCTTGAGAGTCCCATGGACTGCAAGGAGATCCAACCAGTCAATCCTAAAGAAATCAGTCCTGAGCTTCACTGATGATGAAGCTGAAGCTCCAATACTTTGGCCATCTGATGCGAAAAACTGACTCATTGGAAAAGATCCTGATTCTGGGAAAGACTGAAGGTAGGAGGAGAAGGGGATGACAGAGGATAAGATGGTTGGATTGCATTACTGACTGGATGGACATAAGTTTGAGTAAACTCTAGGAGTTAGTGATGGACAGGGAAGCCTGGCATTTTTCAGTTCATAGGGTGGCAGAGTCAGACGCGAGAGTGACTGAACTGAACTGAAGCAAACATTCAAGTGGGGAGAAACAGATATTAAAGAAGGAAAGAGTCTATAAATGACATAATCTCAGATTGTGAAAGAAGTGAAAAGATGATTGTGAGGTGGAAATGAAGGTGGGTGGGGAGAGGGGTTCTGCTGAATGCATTTGTTTGAGAAAGACCTCTCTGAGGAGCCAAGAATGAGAGATATTTAGGTCTGAGAGCTCAGAGTGCATATTTTGAGTCTGGAAGTTTGCATGCACTGGCACGAACAAGTATCATGTTTTTTTATTGCCAACATCTAGAAATATCAATAACCTCAGATATGCAGATGACACCACCCTTATGGCAGAAAGTGAAGAGGAGCTAAAAAGCCTCCTGATGAAAGTGAAAGAGGAGAGTGAAAAAGTTGGCTTAAAGCTCAACATTCAGAAAATGAAGATCATGGCATCCGGTCCCATCACTTCATGGGAAATAGATGGGGAAACAATGGAAACAGTGTCAGACTTTATTTTGGGGGGTTCCAAAATCACTGCAGATGGTGACTGCAGCCATGAAATCAGAAGACGTTTACTCCTTGGAAGAAAAGTTATGACTAACCTAGATAGTATATTCAAAAGCAGAGACATTACTTTGCCAACTAAGGTCCGTCTAGTCAAGGCTATGGTTTTTCCTGTGGTCATGTATGGATGTGAGAGTTAGACTGTGAAGAAGGCTGAGCGCTGAAGAATTGGTGCTTTTGAACTGTGGTGTTGGAGAAGACTCTTGAGAGTCCCTTGGACTGCAAGGAGATCCAACCTGTCCATGCTGAACGAGATCAAGCCTGAGATTTCTTTGGAAGGAATGATGGTAAAGCTGTACTTTGGCCACCTCATGAGAAGAGTTGACTTATTGGAAAAGACTCTGATGCTGGGAGGGATTGGGGGCAGGAGGAGAAAGGGACGACCGAGGATGAGATGGCTGGATGGCATCACGGACTCGATGGACGTGAGTCTCAGTGAACTCCAGGGGATGGTGATGACCAGGGAGGCCTGGCGTGCTGCGATTCATGGGGTCACAAAGAGTCGGACACGACTGAGCGGCCTAACTGAACTGAAGGCTGGCACACGAACTGCCCGCAAGGATCCTTCTAACCGGGCATCTGACATCATTTCATTGCATCCTCATGCAGGATGTGAGACCAGCAGGAGGGGAAACGTGAGGGCCAGAGAGATGAGGTCTTGCCCAAGGACACACAACCAGTAAGAGGCAGAGATGGGGTCCGACTGCAGACGGATCATGCTCTTGAGCCTACAGCCGCTCCATCTGTCCTCTGGTCCAGTTTAACCTCTGGATAGTGGACATGGGCCTGAGGAGCTGGGCGAGATGCTGCCTCTGTCCTCTCCACCAGATGTCTGCATGCCTAGCCAGACAGAGCTTTAAGATCCCCTCTGAGTCTAAAGCGAGCTGTCTCCATCGGTTTCAGCCTTGGTGAAATAAAGAACACCAGCCAAAGGGCAAGCCGGATAGATGACCCAGGTAATCAGTGCCCCGGCAACTTTCCAGTTGCAGATAACCCTCATTGTGGCCGACGCCCTAACCCTAAATTTCTGAGACTCTCAGCTGACAGCCTGGGGCACCCCTGAGTAGTCCCAGAAAGACCAGAGACCTCTTCCTACTGAGAAGAAAAGGAAAACACCGTCAATTACCTGGACAATCCAAACTGACCTTTAAATGAGCATGATTGTCTCCTTTACTGAATTTATTTTGAAGTGTTCACTTTCAACTCTCAATGATGGTCAAGTCATAAACTCCCACCCTGACTGGACTCTCCTGTTCCTGATGACCTTGACAGGAGACGCCTATCTGGAAAGAGGCCACCGGCTTCCTGGGCAAGTCATCCACTCCCCTGTTTGCAGGAGATAAAAGAGTGCTACTGCCAGTAACTGAATATGCATGCACCATTTTGTTAAGAGTCCCCGGTTCCTTTTTTCTCCTTCGCTCTTAGAAGAAAAAGCACTAAATCACTTTCTCCAATAAAATGCCCACAGACAAGGAAAATAAAAACAACCACTCCTAGGAGAGCTCTCTGGGTCCTGTGAAGTTCTCAGCAGCTTTTAATTACTCCTCAGTATTTTGCTACCAGTTGTTAACTGTAACAGAAACAAGAACTACATTAACACATTAAAACAAGAGGACCTAGGTCTGCAAAGAGTGAGGCACATAAGAGCAGATGAGTGTGGGGGAAGGTCCCTTTGAACAAAGACTACTATCAGGGCAGGAAGCCAGCTTATCCTGGGCGATAATAAAATACCAAGCTTTAGTCTTCAATAGCTGAGTGGGGAAGGTGGTTTTTTTGGGGGGGTTTGGCTATCATTAGCACCATTTTTTTTTTTTTAACAGATAGAGAAAATGAGCCTGGCCACAGCAGGATCACATGGGAAATAATAGTAGAATCAAGGGTGTAACTGGATGTATTTTGGTACCCCTGCTCCACTGTCATTGGTTTAAAAAAACATTCACACAATGGGAATGTCCGGGGATTGATCACTTACAATAGCAAATTTTCCAAATGTCTATAAGTTTTCAATAAAATACTATTTTATAGATATTTTGTAAGGGAGCCATAACCTTTTGCTTACTTCCAAAAGGAGAAGCAAGCGGAAAAATATTGGCAAACACAATAAGGCCATGCTGGAAAAGTCACTCACCCGATGAATAGCATCAGTCAAAACTTAGGCCAGGGGAAAAAATTGTGAATGCACAGATTTTTGTTAACCAGATAGTTTCTTGGAGAACAGCTGAGTGAACATGCTGCAGTCCCTTGCAAGGTCTTGGTAAAGGGCTCTCTGCAGTTCTTGCCTGGAGAATCCCAGGGATGGGGGAGCCTGGTGGGCTGCCGTCTATGGGGTCACACAGAGTCGGACACGACTGAAGTGACTTAGCAGCAGCAGCAGCAGTTCCAGAGCACACGTTGCCTCGGTGATGCCTGTGACAGTAGCCTGGGACCCCCAGGAGGATGGAGCAGAAGATGGACCACCTGAGGAAAGTGCCACAGTGGGAATTATTCTACAATCTGAGTAGTCGAAACTCAGGAATGTTCAGGGCCCTCCAAGAGGAGGCCTGCCACTAAAACCCAGGTTGGTCTGAGCCCCATGTCGAGTTCAGTTCCCCGGGAAAACTGCCACAAGGACGCGCCAGTGAACAAGGGCAGGAAAAATGGGGCCAAGTGATGTGGTGTGACAGAGCGGATCCTGGAGAAAAGTGGATTGCTGTGGCCACAGGAGCCCGGGAGGCTGGGGAGACAACAGTGCTGTGCCCAGAGCCACATGCGTCCTCTCAGCAGGCGAGGGGCAGGGTGGGGCCCACATGTCGGCCCAGCACCCACAGCCAGCGAAGCGCTCCACTGACCAGCTCACTCTCCATTCAGGCGAATTCTCCCAATGACACCAGCACCACTCCTGAAAACTCGGCTCCCAGTAACATGGGCATCTGATCATATCCTCTTGGTTCGATCAATAGAGACAGTCAATTCAGGACTGCAGAGCTAACACAAAATGCAGGCTGAAGCCCAACATCTCCTATCAGTGAACGGGGCATTCAATTACCATGTTTCTAACCCCCTTTATGCTGCCCAGATGTAATCTGGGGAAGTCCTTAGGTCCAGCTAGGGAGGCAGAGGGAAGTCCCATAAATCTAAAGCAATACAAGTAATTAAAAGCCCAAGCTTTTTCCAGGGACAAGCTTCTCAGCAGGATAAAGCGAACCACAGATCAAGTACAAGGTGGTTGACGCTCTGGGAGAAACAGAAGCCCTCCACCCTCAACCCCATGCAGTCACCCCTGTTGCCCACCTCCTCCCTCACCCCCTAGGAATACCCTTCTTGCATGTCACTGCCTGTCAAAGTCTTAAGCACCTTTCAAGCCAAGAAAGTAACTGTAATGGGATGACTTGTGTCTCTAAAACCCATGACCCCCAGCACCACAGGATGTGACCTTATTTGGAAAGAGTGTATTGCTGATGTAATTAGTTAAAATGAGGTCATCCTGGAGAAGGTGAGGCCACTAGTCTAATCTGACTGGTGTCCTTCCTTATAAAAGGGGAATGTGGACACAGGCATGAACACACGGAGAATAGCATGTGGGAAGCAGAGTTCTCTGTCACCAGTCAAGGAATCACCAGAAGCTAGAAGTGGGGCCTGGAGCAGACCCTTCCCCGGCACTCCAGAGGGAGGTCAGCGGCCACCCTGAAACTGGCTTCCAGATACGCCGTGTTTCTGTGTTATAAGCCACTCTTGCGGTTTGAGGTTCCGTGACGGCAGCCCAGGGAAGCTGGTACAGTGACTGACTTAGTCCATTCGGGCTCCTACAACAAAAGACCAGTCGGTGACGTTAAAACAACAGATTTACTTCTCTCAGTTCTAGAGGCTGGAAGTTCAAGATCAGGGTGCCAACAGGGTCAGGTTCTGATGAAAACCCTCTTCCGGTTGCTGTCTTCTCACTGGGTCCTCATACAGCAGAAGGGGGCAAGGGAGCTCTCTAGGGTCTCCTTTATAAGGGCAAGGATCCCCTTCACTTTGCCAACAAAGATCCATCCAGTCAAAGCTGTGATTTTTCTGATAGTCATGTACGAATGTGAGAGCGGGACTGTAAAGAAAGCTGAGTGCCAAAGAGTTGATGATTTTGAGCTGGGGTGTTGGAGAAGACTCTTGAGAGTCCCTTGGGCTGCAGGAGACCAAAACAGTCAATCTTAAAGGAAATCAACCCTAAATATTCATTGAAAGGACTGATGCTGAAGCTGAAGCTCCAATACTTTGGCCACCTGATGTGAAAAGCTGACTCACTGGAAAAGACCCTGATGCTGGGAAAGACTAAAAGCAAAAGGAGAAGGGGGTGGCAGAGGATGAGATGGTCAGATACCATAACCGACTCAATGGACATGAATTTGAGCAAACTCCAGGAGATAGTGAAGGACAGGGAAGCCTGGCGTGCTGCAGTCCATGGGGGTCCAAAGAGTCAGAAACGGCTGAGCAACTGGACAAGAACAACAATCCTCTTCACGAAAGCACCACCCTCATGACCAAATCATCTCCCAAAGTTCCCACCAAATACCATCACAATGGGGGTTAGGCTTCAGCATATGAATTTTAGAGAACACAGAAATTCAGTCCAGAGCAATGGCTTAAGCCTTATCATCACCAAGAGACTTTTCAGGTTCCACTGACCAAGTTCCCCAAGGAAGGGGGTCTCCTGCCCCACCTGTGTTATAGGATCCCCATTTCAAGCAACAGCTTCTGCCTCCTCTGCAGTGTGGGGAGGACGAACTTGCATGGAAAGACTCAAAAGGAGCCGCTGGTCCAAATTTCTCTCTTGTAAGTCTGAACCCGAGAGACGCAAAGGGTGAGCAGGAAGCAGGAGGCACACGCGGTCTGCGGCCAAATCACAGTGTCCTCGATGCCACTGATGAGATGCCCCGTTCCCCAGGGTCTAGCCGGGGGCAGGGCAGCCAGGCGAAATCAGCCAGGCTTCTTGGCTCGTGCCTTATCCACATAGACCAACAGCCTCGGCAGAAATGAAGGTGCGACCCTTCTCTCCATCTACCTGGTCCTCCCTCCATGGCAGCTGGAACACAGGTAAAGAGAAGAGGGTCTTATCAGCCCCTGAGTGCCGACGGGAAAGCACAGCAGGGCTGGAAACTGTGAGGGACATGACTGGACTTGGATTCTGAAAGCTAGGGGTGCAGTGATGGGTATGTGAACCCCCACGGAGACCCATCCAGAGAAAAGAAACTGCACCAGAGCAGTCACGGGAGAGAGAGGACAGCCCCTCCCCCAAACACAGAGGATGGCAGGGAGGTCTACATCACTGACCACCGGGGGCTGGAGGCAAGGAAAGATGCCCACGTTCCGGGTGGACGGAATCAGTGCATTCACGAGCAGTCAGAACAAGGAGACAAGGAGGAGTTCACTGCAGATGGCACACACTCAGGCCACCAGCAGCAGGGAGACCCAACTCTGAACACAGGCAGCACTGATCCTGCCGTTGCCATGAAACCCACCAAGTCCTGCAGGACAGGTAAGCCTATTCTTCCCCTTAAAACACCCAGATTATGGCTTTGCCAGAACAGTTTGAAAATACTAGACTACTGATTCTGACGAGGCTTCTTTGGGGCTGGGTTCCGAAGCGTGCCTGAAGCACATGTCCTGCAAGGCTGACTCAGCGTCCCTAAGCATTTCCACATGGCATCTCAACCACAAAGGCTGGAGAAGGTGAGCAGGTTCACTCTGCCCCTCAGGAGTCTGAAGTGTCTCCCAAAGAGCTACCGGGATGGATGAATCAAGGTCAGAGAGTTTAGCTTCTGCTCTCAGATAAATGTGCGGTCACCTCCTGTTCCCAGAGGAGGGGCTGATGAATGATGATTCTGCCCAGAGAACATCTGCTCTGTCCTTTTAGGCAGCATTCCTCTCGGGGAGACACGGGAGGGGACAGCGATAGGGCCACCTTGAAGCCGCCAGGTCAGCACCCCCAGCCCTGCCCTCCGCATACAGCTCCTGCGGAGAGCCTCACGTCTCAAAGGGCTTCCAGCAGAGGAAGCTGCCAGATGGCGCCAGGGAAACCCTCAGAGGGGCTGAGATACCAGGGAGATGGGATGAAGAAGGAGGGGTTGTTTCGCTCATATCTACATCATTTAAGATTAAAAAATAAAAGCGACTTACTATCTTCTTGGAAAATTCCAGACTTGAAGACAATGAAGTCTTCATTCGGTCATTTTTTTTTTTCTACTTGCATTATTTTCTTCTCATTATCCTTAGATTCTGAGCTCTTTGAGAGCATGGTCTGTATCTGATTCAATCTCTGTCACTTCAGTGACACAGCCATAATACCAGGCTCTGATATTATAGCCATTATTATGCTAGGCACATTGTACTCTTCAGAGAGTACCTAATGAGTGAATGGATCAGCAGATGTGTGGATGGGTCAGTAAATAGAGTAATAAATAAGTGGATGGGTGCGTTGATGGGAAGGTGGATTGAAGGGTAAGTGGGTGAATGGATGGATGGATGGATGGATGAGTGGATAATGGATAGAAAGATGGATGAGTGGGTAAGTGAGTAGTGAGTAGGTGGCTGGCTGGATGAACGGGATGGGTAGATGGATGAGCAGGTAGATAGATGGGTGAATGGATGGATGGATTGGTATGTTGATGGATAATGAACAAATGGCTGGCTGGATGGTTGGTTGGATAAGTGGATAGATGTGGATGGGGAGATGGCTGACTGGGTAGGTGAATGGATTCAACAAGTAACTCTGAAGTACCCACTCTGTGCCAGGCACAGTGCCAGGCACTGGAAGTATGAGATGACTGGCACCTGCTTTCAACTTCAAAGTAACTCACAGTCCAACAGGGCAAGATGTCATATTACTAAATCGATACCTGATAAGAGCTATAACAAAGGGAAGAAGCAATGGTCTCAGCATAGAGAGTGGCTGTACAGATTGAGTCCTGAAAGATGCACAAGTGTCTCTTGGTCACTGTATTCAGCACAGGATTTCCCAAAACTTCACGGGCATTCCTTTGGCCCAAGTGAAATCTCCAAAGAGTTACTTCCAGTTCTTCCCCTCTACTGAGCCCCCTGCCATCAAGCAATACTCCTCCCCCTTTTCTTGACAAGCATTTCTGTGGGCCAACTCCCTCCCAGAAAAAGCAGTTAAACAGCACACACATCTGAAGACACAACTCTGACATTTGACAACAGAAAATATGGCCACAGTACGTTAGCAAAGAGGTGGACGCCCACTGGACGGGTGCAGATTTGGAGTCAGTCTCCAGCTGTTGAATTACAGGCTCAACAACGCAGGAGATAACTTGGGAAGATACGTTTCTCTAATTCTGTGGTTTCCCCAGTATGAAGTAGGTAGCATGGTGATACCTACACAATAGGATTGGTTAAAGGATGACTGTGGTAAACAAGCCTAGCCCAGTAGGCAACACATACACATTAGACCCTCAGCGTCAACTGCTTATCATCTGTGTGCTGGGCTTTAGAGACACCATTCACTTCCCATTGTCTTTGGTTGTGCAGATTCGACCCTACACCTCTGGCCCAGGCTCTCAGTCAAAAACATTCCTTCTTCCATCCATCCCCACCCTTTCTACACTGGTCTGTGCACGTGTGCATGCAGAGTGGCTTCAGTCGTGTCTGATCCTATGGACTGTAGCCCACCGGGCTCCTCTGTCCAGTCCATGGGATTCTCCAGGCAAGAATACTGGAGTGGGTTAACATGCCTTCCTCCAGGAGATCTTCCCGACCTAGGAGACTCATGTCTCCTGCATTGCAGGTGGATTCTTTATTGCTGAGCCACCAAGGAAGGCCCCACACTGATCCAACTGATCCTCAATAGAGTTATTCTCACTCCTTTTCTGTCGGTTTCCTCGCTCTAGTCTATGAACTCCTAAACGGTAGAGACCAGAACTCGTTCAGCCCAGTTCAGTACCTGGCACAGACTAGTCCTCAGAAAATACTGGTTGAATGAAACCACAAATTGCGCTGCTGTAACCAGTCCTGCTATAGCCCACGTGAGTGCAGAGGGACACGCCAGGCCAAACATCCACTAACAAGTCACACTCAGTACCCAGAAAAGCCAGGCCTGGAAAAAATGTTTCATAAATACTGGTTTATTTCACAAAAACTAAGTAAGTGTGAAGTGTTACGAAGAAGCCACTGTTGCTATTTTTTAAAGCAAGACAGGGAACCCTCAGTGAATTGCAATGTTTGGGAAACAGGACGCTCCTATTAATTTAGGTTTCTGGTAAATCTGAACAGAACTCCAACCCACGGCTATAGAAGTTCAGAAAAGGAGAAAATTCTATCCAATAAGGAGAACAGGGAAGGCTTCCTGAAGGAAGGGGGCTTTGACGGGTGACCAGGAGATTTCCTAGGAGCTCAGGTCTCTGCTCAGGGCTCAGAGTCCAATTTATGGTAGAGATCTTAAATGTTGCTTCTGGAAAAATTCCTTTCAATAGCTGAGGTACTTCAAACTTCCTTCCCTGAGAAGCTGTTCAGTCACTAAGTCGTGTCCAACTCTTTGCAAACCCATGGACTGCTGCAAGCCAGGCTCCCCTGTCCTTCGCTGTCTCCTGGAGCTTGCTCAAATTCATGTCCATTGAGTCGGTGATGCCATCCAACCATCTCATCCTCTGTTGTCTCCTTCTTCTCTTGCCTTCAATCTTTCCCAGAATCAGGGTCTTTTCCAATGAGTCAGCTCTTCTCATCAGGTGCCAGTCCTTTCAATGACTATTCGGGATTGATTTCCTTTAGGATGGACTGGTTGGAGCTCCAGGGAGACTCCAAGGGACTCTCAAGAGTATTCTCCAACACCACATTTCGAAAGCATCAGTTCTTTGGTGCTCAGCCTTCTGAGCACTGACTACACAGATCTTTGTCGGCAAAGTGATGTCTCTGCTTTTTAATACATTGTCTAGCTTCCCTTCCAAGAAGCAAGTGTCTTTTAATTTCATGGCTACAGTCATTGTCCACAGTGATTTTGGAGCCCATGAAAATAAAAGCTGGAAGGTGTCCCTGAGAAGTCCATCCTTTCAATGTGGGACTGAAATCCCTCAAGGGTGACATAGAGGCCCTTCCTCTTCCCACACAGACCAAGCTGAAGACCCACCACTCAGTCAGGGAGATGAGCTATGGGTCTCTAACCAACCCACAGGATGGATGGATGAAAAACTATCCATCCTTGGGAAATCAAAAAGACAAGATACACCTGAAACTAGCACAACATTGTAAGCCAACTGTATTTCAATATTTAAAAAAAATAATAATAATAATCCCATATATGAAGCTGCAAGTTGCAATCATGTAACTTAGCAAAATTTTAGGACTGAAATCAAACAAAACTGACGTAAGTATATACATTTTTTAAAATTTGGTGAATCTGCAGAGCTTTCTGGAACTCTACCCTATCCACTTATACAGTCCTGTTTGTGAACAACAAACAGGAAAACAGTCAGGTCCAATTAAACCTATTAATTTTAAACTTCTGCTTTTAGCTCAAGAACAGAGATGCTCTGACTTCATCAAAAAGTCTGTTCCCAGGCAGATGGTTGAGGAAGGAACCACATTTCCTGGGTGCCTCTACCCAAGCGGCTCCAGCAACCGAGGGAAGGCCATTTTGACCCAATTATCTTTGGGTATAAATCTCACATTGTATTCACTCAAGTAAAACATAAAACTAGCTTGAACTGTGCAAAATGTCTCCGAGTTGTTGGGAAGAGGCATTTCTTTCATTCTGTTCTCAAGAGGACCCTTCAGGTCCAGTCTTACTCAGGTCACTGATCACGGGGGAAAGGAGCTCCATGTGGATACTCACAGGTGATGGGACAGACAATCCCAATGCAGGTTATCAACTCACCTCACTGCGCCTTCCATCACAAGGGGCTCTTCTACAATCCTTGGCCCTCGGCTCAAGGCTAATTTCGTGCTAAAGCCTTGGGATACAAGCAAATTTCCCACGCCCCGGCGTCGCCAAGAAAATCCTGGCAGACAGTGCACTGGGACAACCCAGAGGGAAGGGATGGGGAGGGAGGTGAAAGGGGGGTTCAGGATGGGGGACACATGTCCCCCCGGGGCTGATTCATGTCAGTGTATGGCAAAAACCACCACAATACTGTAAAGTAATTAGCCTCCAATTAAAATTCATTGTATTCACTCAAGTAAAACATAAAACTAGCTTGAACTGTGCAAAATGTCTCCGAGTTGTTGGGAAGAGGCATTTCTTTCATTCTGTTCTCAAGAGGACCCTTCAGGTCCAGTCTTACTCAGGTCACTGATCACGGGGGAAAGGAGCTCCATGTGGATACTCACAGGTGATGGGACAGACAATCCCAATGCAGGTTATCAACTCACCTCACTGCGCCTTCCATCACAAGGGGCTCTTCTACAATCCTTGGCCCTCGGCTCAAGGCTAATTTCGTGCTAAAGCCTTGGGATACAAGCAAATTTCCCACGCCCCGGCGTCGCCAAGAAAATCCTGGCAGACAGTGCACTGGGACAACCCAGAGGGAAGGGATGGGGAGGGAGGTGAAAGGGGGGTTCAGGATGGGGGACACATGTCCCCCCGGGGCTGATTCATGTCAGTGTATGGCAAAAACCACCACAATACTGTAAAGTAATTAGCCTCCAATTAAAATAAATTACCTAATTTTTTTTAAAATAAAAGTTCTCAGAAGCTCTCAAGACAGTAAGACTTAAGCCTGGAAACACTTCTTTTAAATGGTCTCTTGAGGGAAAAAATATTTTAGAGTACTTGTTATTCGCATGTATTTTCCTTAATAGCTTGTACTCATTTCTAAACATGTAAAAAACAACAGAAAAATACAGCAAAAACACTAAATATAAATCACCTGTTATCCTGTCAAAAATAACCATTATTATTTTAATGTATTTCTACTGCCTTTATTACTTGCAAACACATATGTATGTGTTTGCATTAACATGTATGTGTGTATATGTGATTTCTTCGCAAACTCAGTACCATATTACACATTGCCTTTTTAATCTGGAATTTTCCAACAGCTATCATATAAGATCATCTTTCGTGCAATTAAAGATGTCCAGAAACGAAAAAAGAAAAGAAAAGAAAATCCTGGCAGAGTCCCATTTGTTTAATGCAGGACAAATACCCAGGGTTCAGCACATAGTAAGCACTCAATAAAAAGTTATTGAGTGAATTAATTTTATTTATAGGAAGAGCTGCTGCTTTGATTTTTTAAAAAATTTTTCACTTAATGGGACTTCCCTGGCAGTCCAGTGATTGAGATTCTGTGCTTCCACAGCAGGGGGTGTGGGTTCAACCCCTGATCAGAAAACTAAGATCCCACATGCTGCATGAAAAAAGCAATTTTCCACTTCAGCCCCATAAGAGTGATCATTTCTGTCTTCCAGTTCTACTTAATTGAAGGATAGTTCTAAGAAACAAGTTCTTCCACAGGAGTCCACGGGGAGGAAAGGGAAAGGGGTATGGCTGAAAGGCCAGACTGTTATTGCCATTGTGGTTACCAAGCAAGACGTGGCCAGCCACCCAAAGGAGAAAACAAAACTAGGGAGAACAAACATAAAGAACAGAAAAGTTTAATTCTGATCCATAGAAATGTAGCATTTGTGTGCCTCCCAAAACTGTAAAAAATGAACATAAAAGAATTTAAAGACAGAGCTGCTAGTGGTACCAGAAGCAACGGAATGGTGAGTGTGCCGAAAACACTAAATCTTTCACTTGATAAAGGTTCACTTTACGCTATATAAATTTCACTTCAACTCAGGGGGAAAAAAGCTTCTGTCTGGCACTGTTTTCAGGTGTAACTCCAGTGCCTGTGCCACGGAAATTCCGCCAGCTGCACGCTAAAGATCCCTGGTGAGGGACAGGAGTGATAAGACTGAAGCAAGACGGCTTTTCCAGGAACACAAATGCCAAAGCGATGGGCAGGGAGAAAAGTCTCCTTGATGTCTGTGGAGGTCTTCATCAGATGTACTATCCCACTGAATCCGCACAACAACCCTAAGAGACAGGACTATTGTGATTATCCCAGCTTGGAGACTTGGTGCATCTGTGAGGCATGTGGTTTAGGCAGAAGGAGGCTGTTTAATTAGGAACGGGTTCTGTTCCCAAGGAGGGGCTTTCTTGGTGGCTCAGACGGTAACGAATCCACCTGCAACATAGGAGACCTGGGTTCGAATCCTGGGCTGGGAAGATGCCAAACCTATCAAACCAACAGTCTACTGATTACACAGAAACAAAGGTACAAAGTAAACATCAGCCAAGTGATGTAACCAGAAAAATCCCAAAAAGTAGGGAAATGCAAGAGGCCAAAGACATCTTGGTGGTTTCGATAAAGAAATAGCAGAGGGAGAAAAACTGTTATCAATCAGAAGACATGGACCTCATTTGGATCCTCATTCCAACAAACAAATCAACTGCAAAACTTGTCAATGAAACTTTAGGGGAAACGGAACACCAACTGGACATTTGGGATAAAATAAAATTACTGTTCATTTTTTTTATTTCAGTGAGACGATGGTTTCTTGAAAAGATAATACCTTTCGAGATAAACACAAAAGTGTTTTTGCACGAAACAGTTCATCTGGAATTTGCTTTGAAATAATCCATCAGGGAAAGGAAAACTACTGGGGAAATACACAAAACAAAATTATCCGTGTGTTGCTAATTTTTTAATATGGGAAGTACATACAGTGATCCCTTGGTGTTCACAGGGGATTAGTTCCAGGACTCCCACCAGATATCAAAATCCACAGACGTTCAAGCCCCTTTTAGAAAATGGCATAGTATTTACACATAATCTACACACATCCTCCTGAGTATTTTAAATCACCTCTAGAGAATGTATAATCCTGATACAATGTAAACAGTTATCACAACAGCAAACTCAAGCTTTGCATTTGGGAAATTTCTGGAATTTTTTTCCCAAATATTTTCAACCCACAGCTGGTTGTATCCTAGGATCTGGAACCCATGGACACAGAGGAAAGACAGTGTGTGCTCACGATCAGTCATGCCTACCTCTTTGCAGCCCCATGGACTATACCCCTGTCCATGGAATTTTCCAGGCAAGAATACCGGAGTGGGTTACCATTTCTTACTCAAGGACATCTTCCTGACCTAGGGATCAAACCTGCGTCTCCTGCAGTGGCAGGTGAGCTCTTTACCACTGAGCCACCTGACTATATGTATCAATCTTGTTTCTTTTGTGTATGCTTACATTTTTCTATAATAAAAGACTGAAAAGGCAAAAAAGCTGGTTTGGCCCTGGAACTTTTGGACTGGTAATTCTGGCAAATCAAAGATAAAGAGAAAAAGTTTGGATTCACCTTTCAGGCAGAGTCTCTGGGAACAGAAGACAACTTCAAAGGGCATTTTGGGTGGGCAATATTTGAGCAAGGGTTAGTGGAGGGTGTAACCCCACAAACGATGATATGAAATGGTGTAGGTCTTGAAGAGAAATGGGCTTCCATGCATTGAAACCAAATCTCTATAGCTCATGTTGGCTTTGAAAAAATATTTTGTTTTCTTCCATTCTAAACAGAGGTTTAATCTACACTGCTCTGGAAAATAACTGTTTGCTCCCAGAAGGATTGTGTGTTCTCAAACAGGCACATAAAAGTGGGAGGGGCCATGCAAAAATGTCAGGAAGGACAGGAAAACAAGTCTTCCCCAGGCAAGGTGAAGGACAGAGGGGAGACGACACCCAGAGAGCTCATTCTGTGGAAGCGTCTGTGGGGGTCCTGTTGTTTGTTGGAAAATAAAGACTCTGGGAAACATTCCCTTGGAGGGAGTGGGGAGGGCTGGTGGGGGACAAGGCCAACCCTGGCTATAAAGGAAACAGGAATGGTAACTTCCACGCATCTCTGGAAAAGCAGACACTAGGGGTGGAAAGTGGACCAGGAGAGCGGGCCTGGGACACAGGGCTGGGAGCAGTCCTGGGACACAGGGCTGGGGACAGTCTGGCAGAGCCTGCCCCTGCTCCTCCTCTCTCTGCTTCTCTCTCCCCCTCCACTCCCCCTCCACATCCCTCCTTTACTGGCGAAGAGGATAAGCCTCCACTATTGCGGAAATGGCCTAGAAACTCTAAGAAGCCTCTGGAAACATGTCTCAGACATGGTTTTGTGTTTTCCAGGCTACAGTGCCCTTCTGAGAAAACGTCTTCAGTTCATTGCTGGAAAGCAATACAGTCCTTGTTCAGAGGAGTTAATGAAAAGAATTAAAGGGCCAGAATCCCCACTTAGAATAATTCCAGAAAGGAGATAATAATAGACTCTCCCACCCACTCCAGGGCCAGTGTAATGACAGCATCAAGTCAAGTTCCATGGTCTCAGGACTCCAGCCTCGAGTGGGGACAGCCAAAGGCTTGGTTGGACATGTGGCTCAACCTGGCCCTCAAAGGGCAGAAGGGACTTTGGAAAGCACTGGGCCAGTGCCTGGATGGAGTCTTGGGAGTTTCATGCGTGGGCACTCCTGAATCAGAAATAATGATACCTATTTCACAGATCTGCAAGTTCTAAGCAACTTCTTTAGTATAGTAAAACATGGTTGGTATGCTCACTGTCATAATTTCTTGTTATTAAATATAAGGCACCTGATCTAGTGCCTAGAACAGAGTAGACAATCACTTTTGCTACCATTACTATGAATTACTATGGACTCAGCATGAGGAAATGTCAATGTCTGTTATACCATCACTCAGCAAAGCTGGTATATGTATTTTAATTTCTTGATTAAATGAGTTATTAATTATTGTGAAATTTTGTATCAAAATCAGTATATCTGATTCACGCAAGACATATAAAGTGACATAAATACTTTACATTTAGACAATGGCTAGGGGAATAAATTGGGAATTGGGGATTAACAGATAGACACTACTATATGTGTATAGTCGCAAAGAGTTGGACACGACTGAGCGACTAAACTGAACTGAACTACTATATGTAAAATAGATAAATGACAAGAGCTTATAACACAGGTAATTGCATTCAATATCTTGTAATAACCTACAATGGAAAGGAATGTGAAATATACAAGATGAAATATTTTTGTTGCTATTGTTCGGTTAGAGGTTTCCAACTCTTTGCAGCCCCATGGACTGCAGCATGCCAGGCTTCCCTGTCCTTCACCATCTCCCAGAGTTTGCTCAAATTCACATCCATTGAGTCAGTGATGCCATCCAACCATCTCATCCTTTGCCACCCGCTTCTCCTCCTGTCCTCAATCTTTCCCAGCATCAGAGTCTTTTCCACTGAGTCGGCTCTTCGCATTAGGTGGCCAAAGGATCGGAGTTTCAGCTTCAGCATCTGTCTTTCCAGTGAATATTCAGGGTTGATTTCCTTTAGGCTTGACTGGTTTGATCTCCTTGCACTCCAAGGGACTCTCAAGAGTCTTCTTCAGCACCACAATTCGAAAGCATCAATTCTTTGGTGCTCAGCCTTATTTACAGTCCAACTCTCAGATCGGCATGTGACTGTTGGAAAAACCATAGCTTTGACTAGACGGACCTTTGTTGGCAAAGTGATGTTTCTGCTTTTTAATATGCTGTCTAAGTTTGTCATAGCTCTTCTTCCAAGGAGCCAGTCTTTTCATGGCTGCAGTCACTGTCCACAGTGATTCTGAAGCCCAAGAAAATAAAGTCTGTCCTTGTTGTTTCCCCATCTATTTGCCATGAAGTGATCTCTCTAAAGCAGTAACTCAAGTGATCTTTCTCCATGAAGCTCTTTGAGACATTTCCACCCATATTCCATATTTGCACGTTCACTCCCCTCTCCTACAAACCAAGCCATGAGCCCCAGGCCACGTTCTTTCCTCCTCAGCACAGGTCACAACATTTAAGCATAAGAAACTTTTCATAAATGAATGAATGAGAGAGAGGGAGGACCATGCGATTATTTCTGTCCACTTAGGGGAAGGCCTNTATTTGCACGTTCACTCCCCTCTCCTACAAACCAAGCCATGAGCCCCAGGCCACGTTCTTTCCTCCTCAGCACAGGTCACAACATTTAAGCATAAGAAACTTTTCATAAATGAATGAATGAGAGAGAGGGAGGACCATGCGATTATTTCTGTCCACTTAGGGGAAGGCCTGGTGTTGGAGAAGACTCTTGAGAATCCCTTGGACTGCAAGGAGATCCAACCAGTCCATCCCAAAGGAGATCAGTCCTGAGTGCTCATTGGAAAGACTGATGTTGAAGCCAAAACTCCAGTACTTTGGCCACTTGATGCGAAGAGCTGACTCATTGGAAAAAACCCTGATTCTGGGAAAGATTGAAGGCGGGAGGAGAAGGGGTCAACAGAGGATGATATGGTTGGATGGCATCACTGACACAGTGGACATGAGTCTGAGTATATTCCAGAAGTTGGACAGACTTTATTTTCTTGGGCTTCAGAATCACTGTGGACAGTGACTGCAGCCATGAAAAGACTGGCTCCTTGGAAGAAGAGCTATGACAAACTTAGACAGCATATTAAAAAGCAGAAACATCACTTTGCCAACAAAGGTCCGTCTAGTCAAAGCTATGGTTTTTCCAATAGTCACATGCAGATCTGAGAGTTGGACTATAAATAAGGCTGAGCACTAAAGAATTGATGCTTTCGAATTGTGGACAGGTGATGGACAGGGAGGCCTGGCATGCTGCAGTCCATGGGGTCGCAAAGAGTCGGACACGACTGAGCAACTGAAGTGAACTGAACTGGACTGAACTGAGGGGAAGGCCCCACCAGTTCCGAGCTAATTGCAAAGGCATCTATCTGGTCTAATGGGAAAATAGTAAATACGCCATCCAATGCCCTCGTGGTCTCCATTTGCCACAGTAGGTTTCTCATAACCTCATTAACAAAACACCACGAATCTGGGGAAGATGTGCAGAACGGCCTACTATCAATCATGGGAAGAGAAGCATAGATTCACAGGCTGGAGGAGCTGTCATCACTGGCCTTACTGATGAGAAAGTGTGTCTGGTGTCCCTTAGGCCTTTAAAACAGGCTCAGTCCCCAGAGAAACTGTCTGCATGCAGCCTGGCCGGTTCCCTCCCTGGCTCTTTGGCTTGTTAACCACCCGCTTATACAGCCAGCTCGGTCCCACCCCACCCTCTTAGGCCTGGGAAGTAGTTTCCTATTGCTCTGTGGTTAAGTTCTCTCATCGTTAATAAACCCCCAAAGGTTGGCTGTGCAGTCTCCCACCTGCTCAGTAGGCTGCACACCAGACATCCACTCCCCCTGATATCGCAGGCACGTGCCACATGGCTAAGCCTTCCTTCACACTGCTTCCTGGGTCAGGACAGACCCTCCCCACACCACTCCTCCCCCACAAACCCCCTTGCCAGCCCTGCAGTGACCACCAAGTCATCTTCAGATCAAGTCCCAATCTAGGTCAGGTTTCTCTGGTCTCTGCTCTCTGCACTTCCTAATTGAGTGCCTCCTTCCCCATTCTTTCAGGGATGGTGTGAGAAAGCCTGTCTCCCCCACTTGGCTGAACAGACTTGTACACAGAAGCCGGGGTTGGGGTGGGGGTTGGCTTCAACAGTCTTTCCCTGGTGCCTGACACACAACAGGTGCTCAATAAATAATTACTGTAGCAATAAACAAACACAGCAGCTTCAATGCCAGTCTGTCACTTCATCACAGAACTGCAAATACTCTCTGCCCCCCTGCACACTGAAGCTTGCCAACACTACACACTATCATTTCCCCCAATTTAACAATTATGGTAAAGAATCCACCAGCAATGCAGGAGACCTGGGTTCAATCCCTGGGTCGGGAAGGTCCCTTGGAGAAGGAAATGGCAACCCAGTCCAGTATTCTTGCCTGGGAAATCCCAGGGACAGAGAAGCCCGGTGGGCTACAATCCCTGGGGTTGAAAAAAATCAGACACAACTTAGCAACTAAAACGATAACCAAGTAGCATACTTTCTACTGCTTTCCTTCCAATGTCTGCTTCCAAATAAGGTGAATCACTTTCACCATGTGTTATAATGAATTGATCTGTTATTATTGGATTTCCTCAAGGACAAAAATCAGTATTCTGGTTCTGTGTCTATTATTGATTGTGATTTTAATGTACATGTGCCTTTGTCTAAACTCATCATATATAATACAGAGACTTGGAAATGTTCCTGTGTTATCACTGAAAAAAGACTATTATATAAAAATTAAAAGTTGGAAGGAAATACTGTCATTCTGCTGAAATAGATCAACATCTAAAGGTAATTTTAAGATGAGAAGTGGCAGCTGCTGCTATCTGAAACTTTTCTGGCTAATGGGACTGATTTTTTTCTACCACCTCAGGAATTACTGGGGTTAGGAAGCAGCCCATTTTTTATTCTTTTTTCCCACAGAAGTTCCTCAGAGAATTTCTGAGGAAACCATTAAAAGAGTAAATGATATCTTCTAGTCAACCCTAAAGGAAATTAGTCCTGAATATTCACTGGAAGGACTGATGCTGAAGCTGAAACTCCAATACTTTGGCCCCCTGATGTGAAGAGCTGACTCACTGGAAAAGACCCTGATGCTGGGAAAGATTGAGGGCGGGAGGAGAAGGGGGCAACAGAGGATGAGATGGTTGGATGGCATCACTGATCCAAAGGACATGAGTTTGAGCAAGCTCTGGGAGATAGCGGAGGACAGGGAAGCCTGTCTCGCTGCAGTCCATGGAGTTGCAAACAGTCAGACACAGCTTAGCGACCTAACAACAAAAACGTTAAAACTACCAGAGTGTCTAAGCTGGGGAGGTCACCTGTGACCTAAGGCTTGCATGAAACCTCTATCGAAGCTGGGGGCTGAGATGAGACCCCCATACCCACGTGGCCTCTCCATCCTCCGAGCTCTCTCGTCAGTCGGCACTGCTGCCCCTCCTTTCCCAGCTCTGTCTGTGAACCCTGCACCCCCCCTGGAAGCTGGGCAACCCAGTGGCACCAACACAGCCTTGAGGTTGCATAGACTTCAGCTTGAATCCCTGCAGATCCTTTCCAGCAGCATGACCCTGTCCGTGAAGCTTTCTCAGCCTCTGTTCTTGAACTGTGAAACAGGAGACAATAAAACTTAACCTCTGTGGGCTCATTAAAAGCATCCAGTTTTACATTCCTTCAACCCCCTATGAGCCTTCATTATACAAAGTGCTACAGATGAAACGATGCATCACGTAGATGGAGGCCCAGATGAAGAACCTGATAAAATCTTTGTGGCCAGTGAGTATTTTCATCCTATTTGTCATCATTGCCTTTATTCAGATAAACTAATAAAGAAACATACAGATGAATGGAGCAAGGCGCCAAGTTGTCCTGGTTCTATAAACTTGAGAGGGAAATCAGGCTCTAATTTTTTTAAAAATCAGTTCTGCCCAAACATAAATAAAAAGGGAACCCTAACAGTCTGATCCCTGAAAACAAGATAAAGCACGCCTGATAGGAAGCAGGTACTTCACAGGTGTTTGTAGTTGGACACAACTCAAAATTATCTTTTCCTTTAGTAAAAGTACAGTATAATATACAATCTAAAAGCACCTTCCCTTAGTAATGAACTGGGTTACAGCAGCTTAGGAGACCTGCCTACAATACTTCACATCCCATTCTGGAAAGAATCCCACTGTGGAAATAAGACTTCCCCCTCTCAGTCACACACTCTTGCCTCTCATATCCCAACTAGGATGGTAATGTACTCGAAAGAGCTTAGGATGAAGTGAATAAACTGCAGAGTCTTGGAGCACGCCACTGAATTACTGGGGCTGTACGTGCTCATTGGCCAGGAGGCTGCAGCACTCCACTGGGATCCCGCGGGTGCCCGAGTGATAGAACCTGGGTTCCCGCCTTCAACAGCTGGTCAATCCATGCAGGGAAGCCACAGGCAGATAGGCATGACAAGCAGGGTGGTCAGGACAAAGACAGAGCCTGGCACAGCGTGTGACTCAAGATGGGGTCGCAAACCTGAGCCCTGCATCACAGCCAAGTCACATCACAGATGATAACGTGGAGTAAAACGGTATCTCGTGATCCGTTAACATTTCTTACATCTCAGGCTAACACTGAAATCAAACTAGCTTGCCAGGACTCTCTACCCTTTCAGTGTTTCTTAGCCAAAAGTTGGCCTAGAAAAATAGGCTGGTGACCAACCTACTGGCCCCTCATCACCCTTCCCCCACAGAGGTGCCCACGTGCTCAGAAGTCTGACCAGGATCCATTCCCTGCTGTAAAGGTGTCAAGTACCCATTATTTGCTCAGCAAAACTGAGTCAGTCCCAGTGGTTCCCTTATTTCAAGCTGCCAGAACCATTTTAACTAACATAGTAACAATCTACTTAGGAAGTTCCCATGAGCGAAAGCAGGTAATTTTAAATACAACCTTTTGGTTTCTACAATAAGAACTGTTTGCTAAGCAGCAAAGGCAACAATACCAACTTGATTTTTCTTTTAAGCAACAGTTCTGAAGTGTAAAGAAATTATGTAAAAGTGATTTACATACTCTGCAGATGTGATCAAATACTCTGCAGATACAAATTTTGGGCAGTTGAATGTTTACAGCAATGACATGGTTGATAAACCCTAACCACACTTACAGGGAAATTGTAGTCACAGGATGATAGCATCTTTTATTAAATTCCTATTGCATATAAACATGAAAAAGACAAGAAGAACTTTCCAAAACATGAATGTCTGTGTCTAGGTAGAGGAACTATCGTGTTTAGGTTTTGCATTTTTGTTTAATAAGTTTCTAGCAATTAACACCAGTAACGTTTGAAATGTGAATAAAATGTATAATCTTTTAATCGGATAAAGTAAATAAATAAATTTTTCTCAGAACAAAACAGAGTGGGGAGGTGTGTACGTGGCTAATGCAAATACTATTGATCCGCTCTTGCCTGGAATTAATGGTAGGATAGAAGCCACGGGCTGTGCTCTGCAGGACTCCCTGTGGGAAGGCCCCTTCCAGAGCCAGGGCAGATGACAGGGCCAGATAACAGTGTTTAGCCACGTCTTTGATGTCCTCAGCCAGGATCCTGGACAGCTGAGCAGGGGAAACAAGAGAATGCTCCGGCAGCACTGGCCCCACCGGCCTCGGGGTCTCCCACCCTTCGGAGCGGCTGTTTCCCAGGGCTGACCTCTGCTCCCCCACACATGGGCCTCATCAGCAGTGTGACCTGCAGTGTCAGAACCTCTCTCCACATTCAACCCAAGAGAGGACACTTTTTTTATTTCTTTCCTTTTTTTTTCCAAACCAGCTTTGTGTCTTGATGGTCCAGCTGGTGAAAGAAACAAGCAAAAACAAAAAACTGTCTTCCAAAATTAAGAATTTGGGGCTTACATACCTCAGGGTATGGAGAATACAGATACATTTTGTTGAACTATGCTTTCTACTCTTTCTCCAATGAAGACGTGTGTACTATGAAAACATTTAAATATTATCACAGTTTTTTTTCCACGTAAGCCCAAACAAGATTGCTCTGGAGTTCTGTGTGTTCTGGACACGAGTTTTGAAACAGCTGCTGGAGGTCACACATCACGGGGATTGGGTGGGGGAGACCTCACAGGAGCGGACAGCTGAGATCACCGGAGCTCAGGCAGGGCTGCGACTGACGGAAGAGACGCAGTGGGAACCTAACCCGGTCATGCCCAAGCCTTCCAGAAGGTCAACTCCACCCGCAGGTCAGCCTGCCCCAGCCTGACCCAGAACACCCAGTGTCACCACCCCTGCCTGGAAGAGGAAGCTGCCCAGCTGCACGGCAGCAACAAAACCTCAGAGGAACTCAGTCTCCCACCCAGAGTGCCCCGGCCTGACTCATTCCCCTCAATTGCCATCATGTCCTGACTCCCAGGGTCCCTAAGCTGCACCCTCCTTATGGATCTCCCGACTATAATTAGTGACAGGAGCATCTCAAAGTTATTGTACAAACCGTAGGCACTTACGTGGCCCAATATATTTGCCTTGATAATAAAAAGCAGCAATTCTGAAACGAAATTAATGCAAAAGCAATTCAATGGAAGACAGCCTTTTCAACGAGTGGCACTGGAATAATTAGATATCAGAGGCAAAGAAGTGAATCTTAACCTAAACTTTAACTTCTATACCAAAATCAGCTCAGATTGCATCACAGACCTACACATAACACAAAACTATAAAACTTATAGTGAAAAAAAAAAAAAGCAAGAGAACAGTTTAAAATCTTCATGATCCAGGTCTAGGCAAAAAGGTTTTATATTTATTTTTATTTATTTTATATTTATTTATATTTATATAAACTAAAAGCACAACCCTTAAAATGATAAGTTGATTCACTGGACTTCATCAAAATTTAAAAGTTTTTGTTCTGCAGAAGATCCTGTTGAGAAAATTAAAAGATAAGCTATAGAATAGAAGAAAGTATTTGCAAACCACATATCCAACAAAAGACTAGCACCTGTCACATTTTTTAACTCCCTAACTGAATAGTTTTAAAAATCCAGTTAGGAAATGGGCAAAAGACATAAAGAGACATTTTACCAAAGAGAATAAATAGAAAGCACGTAAGTCATGAAAATATGGTCAGCATCATTAGCCAATAGGAAAATAACAAATTAAACCCATAATAAGATATCACAACACAACCATCAGATGTCTAAAATTTTAAAGTGACAATACCAAGTGTTGCCAAGGGTACAGAGAAACTGGATATTTACACATTGCTGGTAGGAAATTGTATAGCTATTCTAGAAAACTGTTGTGCAGTTTTTTATAAAGTTAAACCTGTAACTAGCATAAGAACTAGTCATTGCACTCCTGGATATTTGTCCCACAGAAATTAGAACTTATGTTTACACAAAAACTTGTGCACAGATGTCAATACCAGCTTTACTCGTAATAGCCCCAAACCAGAAACAATTTGGATGTCCTTTAACAGATATACGGTGGTTATGTTCAGAGCTTGGAGTACAACTCGCTAATGAAAAGGAATGAGTTATCTTTTTACATTTATTTTATTCAAGTATACTTAATTAACAGTGTTCATTTCTGCTGTATAGCAAGGTGACTCAGTTATACATCTACACATTCTTTTTCATTTCTTTTCCATTATGGTTTATGGAAGCTACAGAAATCATAATGCCTCATTCTCTAGACAAAACCAACAAAAATCTTAGTGAAAGAAATGGCCAAATAAAGATTTTGGGGGGACTCCCACAAAAGCCTATGAAAAAATGCAAGTTCTCAGAAAGAAACAAGGGAGATGCTGGAAAGGAAAAAGGCAGAATGTTTATCCTGAAATATGGGTGTTCCTCTGACCAGCCCTGGGGCCAAGAAAGGGAGACTGAATGATAGACAAATGAAAAAAGTCCAAGTGGAAATTAACTTGAAACAGATGATAGAATGAACAAAACATTTCCCTTCTTTTGGTGCTAAGATCTGGCTTCACAGTTGTATAGCTTTGTGATCAGATAGATGTGTATCAAACCTTGGCACAGCATCTTATCTCTATATGACCTGGATCAAGTTCCTGAACCAAGTTTCTGGACTTGGTTTTCCCACATATAAAATGAGAATGACAATACTACGCCTCATGGGCACTATCAGCCCAACCCAGAACCCGGCCAGAAAAGCCACATAAAACTCTTGTGAAACTCTTACAATGTGGTAATACAACCCAACTCAATGGAGCACAGAATGAGAGTGACTAACTTTGCTGGACCCTGTTTCTGTTATCTTAATGTCTTTGAGTAACTAAAAGGTATTTAAGTTTTAAATTTTACGAGATGTGCCAGAATTAGCTACTTGAATCCATACCCAAGGTCACTCTTTGGGCTTCTATTTTTTTGTTTCTAATCCCTGATACACAGGATCACCTTTGGGTGTCAAAACTGCAAAAGAAATGCAACAGGATGGCCATCTGCAGAAACACTTTCAGAGTGAATGTGGGTGAAGAGAAATGCACAGAAACGCACAGAGATCACCCCTCACCATCTAGGAGATAGAGTTTGAGGATCTGGTCCCACTTTTGCAACTGACCAGTTTTGTAGTAGCTTCTCAATCTAAAACATAGAAACAATAGATTCTACAGAGCAAAGAAGTCCTAGTAAACTGAAGGCCCAGATGGGTCTCCTGATATGTTACTCCTAAACTGAGTCACATTCAAGTCTAACAGAAGACAAGAATGTCAAGTGGGAAGCAGAGGCACAGAATCATTTCTCAGGCCAGAAGCAGAGACCATGAATCAGAATNCTACAGAGCAAAGAAGTCCTAGTAAACTGAAGGCCCAGATGGGTCTCCTGATATGTTACTCCTAAACTGAGTCACATTCAAGTCTAACAGAAGACAAGAATGTCAAGTGGGAAGCAGAGGCACAGAATCATTTCTCAGGCCAGAAGCAGAGACCATGAATCAGAATCCTTTGTAAAGGATGGTCTATATGTGTGCCTTCAGCATTAAAATAAACCAGTACCTTTAAGAAATATATGAATAACGGTGGGAAATCTTATCAATGTGGCAGGCAATTTGTCAGATGGTTCCAATCCAGGAGTGCTTGCTTTCTGAAGGACTCAGCAATTTTTGTGTGCTGTTTCCAGTCCATAACTACCTACCAACAACCCACGGACATCTATAGGTAAGTACCCTGCCCTGGGCTGCACACAGGTATACACACTCAGTCTGTGCCAGGCACAAAAAAAAATCATTGACAACAACAGAGTCATCTCTATGTGTTCCCGTCCCACCTGCTACAGAATAAGAGTCCCACTCCTCCTCTAAGCCCTCCAAACCAGTGCTGGGAGACCCTGTGTGCAATTGCCAACCAGCCCTAAAGCTGCAGGCTCTAAAACTGAGCTCACCTGAGGGGGCAATCTTTGAAGTGTGCCCTAGACTGAAGACTTGTATCCCCCTAAAATTCATATATGAAAGCCCTGCCTCTGAGTGTGGCTGAATTTGAAGAAAGAGCCTAAAAGGAGGTAATTAAGGTGAAGTGANCAAACCAGTGCTGGGAGACCCTGTGTGCAATTGCCAACCAGCCCTAAAGCTGCAGGCTCTAAAACTGAGCTCACCTGAGGGGGCAATCTTTGAAGTGTGCCCTAGACTGAAGACTTGTATCCCCCTAAAATTCATATATGAAAGCCCTGCCTCTGAGTGTGGCTGAATTTGAAGAAAGAGCCTAAAAGGAGGTAATTAAGGTGAAGTGAGGTTATAACGGTGGGGCCCTGATCAATAGGGTTAGTGTCCTTATTAGAAAGACAGCAGAGGATGCTCTCTCCACCCTCAAAGAGGAGGGGAGGAATGACCACGTGAGAACACAGCAAGAAGTTGGCCACCTGCAAGTGAGGAAGAAAGCTTTCACCAGAAACCAAATCAAGCAGAATTTTGATCTTGAATTTCTAGCCACCAGCATTGTGCAAAATAAACTTCTGCTGTTTAAGCTACTCAGTTTGTGGTATTTTGTTATGACAGCCCAAGCTATTGCACGGCAGTGCAAGCAAGAAATAGTGGATCTTTACTATTATGTATCTCTTACTTTAAAAATCATAAGCATTTTAAGCCTCGGTAATGCATTGACCCTGGCACCTGCCACCCCCAATGCATGCGTCACATACAGCAGGAAATGCATCATGAAGAAAGAATGGGCATCCCACAACTCAAAGCCTGGTAAAATGCCCACACCTCTCCACCTAGTCTCCATGGATTCCAACATGTTATAGCTTATATGTTGCCACCTTGTGATCTTAGATAACAGCACCTTTACCATATTTTCTATGAAAATGAAAATCACAGCACAGAGGTTCACTGCCAGTCTTACCACTAAAATGTAAGTTCTGTCAGGGCAGAAATCACCTCTTTTGTTCACTACTGTATCTTCAGCACTTAGACCAATACTTGGCACAAAATATCAACTCAATAAATATTTATATATTAAATGTTGTTGTTGTCATTTATTTGCTAATTCATCTTCTACTCTTTTGTGACCCCATGGACTGTAGCCCACCAGGCTCTGTCCATGGGATTTCCCAGGCAAGAATACTGGAGTGGGTTGCCATTTCCTTCTCTAGGAGATCTTCCCAACCCAGGGATCAAACTCATGTTTCTTGCATTGGCAGGTGGGTTCTTTACCACTAAGCCATCAGGAAAGCCTATGAGTTAAATAACTGATGGGATTTTGTTGCTGAAACACCTGTTGCCTTTACAGACCACCAATGCCAACAGATTTAAAATTTCTGGAAACAACTTTCTAACCTTGTTTTTAATTTTTACAAATGAAGACATCAGTGAGTTTTTAATTTATTTTGTTAAAATACAAAATTTCAAAATGTACCAATCAGTTCATATCAAGGAACAGATATTTAGGTAATTTCCGTAACGTACTTTTTACCTGGTAGATGCCCAAGGATTGTAGTGGCTATAATGATTATTATTTAATATTATTCAGCTAATTCTTGTGCCTGAAAGCAGTGGAATGCAACGTAGTTACCAACCAGTGAGATACTCTTATATGCATGAGCTCCTTGTTTTGCTCTTCTCTGTGTCGCCCTCCATACATCTCTCCAGAAGACATTGCTAAGAACATAATAAATATTTTCATTTGACAGATTCGAAACTAACTAACCTTTTGGCTCAAATTTTCCTCCTACACTGTAGTCAAGACCTCAAAATAGAACCCTTAATAGTTCTCCAATTGTTTCTACCAGTATTAGGCTTGGCTCTGTGCAGAGTTCTGTAAGTTCCCTAAAGAACAAAGCTCATTCATTCCTCAAATATTTACTGAGCACATACTGTGGGCCAGCCATTGTGCTGGGTGCTGGGTGCTGGGTGCTGGAGCAGGATGGTGAGCAAGGCAGACTTGATCCTTCACAGCACTTACCATGTGCCACGGGGGAGATAAGACATCAAACAAAGGAATATGGAATTGCAAATCTGGTGTGTCCCACGAAGTGGTTTTCAACCTTTTCTTATTTTTTGAAATGAAATTGCCTACATATACCTCAGTTCAGAAAGATTTTATCTGATCATTTCCTTTCCAAATCTTTTTGAGTCAANTGAGTTTTTAATTTATTTTGTTAAAATACAAAATTTCAAAATGTACCAATCAGTTCATATCAAGGAACAGATATTTAGGTAATTTCCGTAACGTACTTTTTACCTGGTAGATGCCCAAGGATTGTAGTGGCTATAATGATTATTATTTAATATTATTCAGCTAATTCTTGTGCCTGAAAGCAGTGGAATGCAACGTAGTTACCAACCAGTGAGATACTCTTATATGCATGAGTTCCTTGTTTTACTCTTCTCTGTGTCGCCCTCCATACATCTCTCCAGAAGACATTGCTAAGAACATAATAAATATTTTCATTTGACAGATTCGAAACTAACTAACCTTTTGGCTCAAATTTTCCTCCTACACTGTAGTCAAGACCTCAAAATAGAACCCTTAATAGTTCTCCAATTGTTTCTACCAGTATTAGGCTTGGCTCTGTGCAGAGTTCTGTAAGTTCCCTAAAGAACAAAGCTCATTCATTCCTCAAATATTTACTGAGCACATACTGTGGGCCAGCCATTGTGCTGGGTGCTGGGTGCTGGGTGCTGGAGCAGGATGGTGAGCAAGGCAGACTTGATCCTTCACAGCACTTACCATGTGCCACGGGGGAGATAAGACATCAAACAAAGGAATATGGAATTGCAAATCTGGTGTGTCCCACGAAGTGGTTTTCAACCTTTTCTTATTTTTTGAAATGAAATTGCCTACATATACCTCAGTTCAGAAAGATTTTATCTGATCATTTCCTTTCCAAATCTTTTTGAGTCACGAACTATAACTATCAGTCAGAGTTCCTGATCAACAAAAGATCTCACAGTCACCCCACAGTTAAGATCACTCTGCACAAAGGGGAGAAAATGACATAGGACTGAGTTATCAAACTCAGTGATGGGTAAATGCACAATTTCCAGCAGGTTTTTGCTTCTGCGTGTGTGTGGGGGAGGGGCAGTATTTGTTTCTGGTTTTTTAGAGCTTATATAATAGATCTCTTGGCTACCTTCATAGATCTGTGGTTCTCAAGCATGGCTATTCATCAGAATCATCTGGAAGGCTTGCTAAACCTCAGATTGCTGGCCAATCTTCCCCTTCTCAGAGCTTCTGAGTAGTGCTGGGTATGGAGCCTGAGAATCTGCATTTTGTACACATTCTCTGGTGATGCCAAAGCTGCTGGTCCAGTAACTACAATTGGAGAACTGAGGTATGAAATGCTGTAATGTCTTGGATTTACTTCAAGGTAATTCAGGAGGGTTGCAGTGTGGGGAGGGAGGAGACAGAAAAAACAAAATTGACAAAGTGTTCACAATTGTAAAACTGAGTGAGATCACACAGAAGTTCATTAGACAACATTTCTACTTTCATAGACATTTGAAGTTTTTCCACAATAAAAAGGTAACAGGAGTCAGTTGGATCAAGATTTGTCATTGCACATCTTTAAGAGGACTTGGGTTCCCACAAAGGCCCTGAAATATACTCCCCGCAAAAGGCTATTTTGAATATCTGTGACATGCCAGGCCTTGGCTGACCACTAGAGGGAGTCAAACAAAATGAAGACACAAATTGCTATCCTCAAGTCCATAATTCAGTGGGTAAAGAAAATGCAAATTATTGTGCTACAGAGACAAATAAATGGCATAAAAGATAATTAAGAGGGAGTAAGAGAGTGAGAAGACTAAGGCAAAACTGCATCCTTTCCCACTATATATCCTTGAAGTTAAACTTTATTGCCATTTTCTAAGGCTCCAACAGAGCATGTGCACAGATCGCGCACGCATGCGCGCGCGCGCACACGCACACACACGCAGTCAAGTTTCAGAAATATATATTTCCATCAGTCAATTATGTTTTATCAAGATGGAAAGAACATCAAAAGCACAAATAAAAGGAAAAGCCCGAGTCTACTAGACAATATATAATTTATCCACACAGAAGAATACAAAATTGTAATTTAAAATGACAATATCAATGAAATAATAAGTATATTCATAATGAAAAGTGAAAGTGTTACTCAGTTGTGTCCAACTCTTTGTGACCCCATGGACTATAGCCACCAGGTTCCTCTGTCCACGGCATTCTCCAGGCAAGAATATTGGAGTGGGTTGCCATTTCCTCCTCCAGGGGATCTTCCTGATCCAGGGACTGAACCCAGTTCTCCCGCATTGCAGGCAGAAGCTATACCAGCTGAGCCACCAGGGAAGTCATATTCATCATAATGACAAAATGGCATGGGTTACACTTATTATTTCATTGATATTGTTTTAAATTACAATTCTGTATTCTATATACATAATCTTGGCCAATGTTCAGAAGCATACAGAACTTAATTTTAAGACCAGAAAAAACACACCAAAGAATTAGCAGTAATTATATCTGGATCGTAGATTTCCGACTTTCTTCTTTTTTTTAACTCTTCTGCAGGTTTTTCCATTTATGTCACAAATATAACTTCTACAATAGTCTTCCTCACGTACTGTTTTTTTGAAGGGTAATTAGCTAAAGTACTATAATTAAGATGTATACTCAGAAACTGAACCTAAAAGATAAGTGTGCCCATTAAGCAGTGTACAAACTGCAAAGATTAACTGGAATCTTTTGAAGGGTTTCAAAGTCCATAGACTCTCTGGAATGGCCAGGCCAGGGTTCTATGCATTACCCTCAGCCAGCCCTAATAGTCAGTTACCCCCACAAAAGCCCTAGAGGCTTCCTAGGGGAAACAGGACAGAACCACTGAAGCATGCTGGACAGGGAAATGTGGGTTATTGAAAGCAAGCTCCCTTTCCCTGCTTAAAACATGAAGCATCCATACCACATTCTTTGTTTAAATATCCTGGTCCCAGTCAATCGTGAGAACTATGCTTGGGCATGGAGCAGGGTGTGGGGATCCTGCCTCTCTCTTTAAATTACACTCTATCTTCTTTTCATTCTGAATATCTTCATCACTCATTAGCTCTAATTTGAGATTGCCTCTAAATACTCTGGAATTGCCAACTAGTTCAAATTTTGAATCCACAAACTAGACACAATTTTCTTAAAATGGGTCTTTCTAATGTCAATTAAAATAGTAGTAGTATACCGAACATCTGTAATACCATAAAAGTTCAGCCAATTGCTTACTAAATGAACAAGTAATCAACTTCATACTAAGCATAGAACTCTTTAGATAGACTCTAGATTATAAACTCTCCTATTAAAAATGACAAGGCAAAAATACAGATCTTAAAGTGTAGCTTCAAATTACCCACCCAGTGAAAGATTAGAGGCATTGGTGCAAGTGGCTCGTTTCATTAGCTAAAAACAACTTAAACCACAGATAAGCCATTTGTTAAGCAATAACAATTTTAATTTCAACCTGAACTTACTTCTTTCCCTTCAAAGAATACTTCTTCCAAAAAACACTAATTCTAAAAGCTACATGTACCCAGTGTTCATAGCAGCATTATTTACAAAAGCCAAGACATGGAAGCAACCTAAGTGTCTGTCAATAGATGAACAGATACAGAAGATGTAGAGTATTACTCAGCCATAAAAAGAGTGAAATATTGCCATTGGCAGTGACATGGAAGGGCCTGGAGGGTATTACACTAGTGAAAAAAGTCAAAGACAAATACTATATGACATCAGTCATATGTGAACTCTAAAAAATACGACAAACTAGTGAATATAGCAAACAAGAAACAGCTTCACAGATACTGAGAACAAGCTAGTGGTTACCAGTGGGCAGAGTGATGAGGGACGGGTGAAGTGTAGGGGATGAAGAGGTACAAACTCCTAGGTATAAAAAAAAAAGCCACAGGGATATGTTGTGCAATACAGGTAATATACTCAATACTTTATAATGACTATAAATGGAGTATAACCTTTAAAATCATTAATCACTATGTTGTACACCTGAAACTTACATAATATTGTAAGTCAACTACACTTCCTTTAAAAAAACAACCCCAAAAAAAACTTGTTCCAGAAGGAACAGCAGCCCACCTCATCCACTGCTGCGGGGGATGGAAAATGTCACAGACCACAAATGCAAACTTCAAATCAACCAGATTTCAGTATGAAAAGTCTCCTAGAAACAGCTCCTCACCTGTGTTACATTTAATTGTCTCACATTTTTTATTTGGTTTTCGCTTCCTAGAAACAAACTTTTCTGAGCAAACCCGAAACAGTGCTCTAGAAACAACAGATTGGATATAAGGAATTCTTCAAATCTGCCCAGAGATTTAAGACATCCTAAGTCAGGGGTAGGAGTCTAACTGGCCTTTAAAACCTCCAATAACGTTTTCCTACAAAATGCTGCAAACCAGGTGACATTAAAACAACTGGTTTATGTCAGATGAAGGTCAGAACCCTCCCAGACCTCTACCCTTCCCCCAGATCTAACACAGCAGTGTTAAAATGCTCTCACTAGGAATACAAGTTTTTAACAGATCAAATTCGCACATGGTTTAAAAAAAGAGATACTAAAGAAATCTGCCAAGTCCTGAGTAACACCTCTATAAGCAAAGTTTATTAAACAAAGCTTCAGTACACAAATTAAGTAGTTCCTCTTTTTTGCTGGTCTTCAAGACCAGGGATCAAAAGAGGCTTTGACAGCAAAATGGCCCAACATCCTTCTCCATGAATGACCATCGCCTCCACCCCGCCTGGCGCCTTGGCGGCCACACACACACACACACACACACACCTTCTTGGACTTCAGGGAAGCAGCCTTTGTTCCCAAGACCCCAAACTGGGATCCAGCGACTAAACAAACGCTCGCCTCTTCGGAACCAGCCTTTCCAAGGGTCGGAGCCCCTCCAGGAAGGTCCAGGGCGGTTTTGGAAAGAAGCCCCATTTTCTGCCGCGTCCCAAGGGCCGGGAAGTTAGAGCCGCCACCTCCGGCTCCAGCTTCTCCAAACACAGAGGCGTGGACACGCATGCATGCACGCGTGCACACCCTCAAAATAGTGACCACCACCATCAGTGTCATTTTTATCAGCTCTCACCTTCCGAGCGGGGACCTTGTGCCACGCGCTCAGCGCGCGCTCCAAGTCCATCCAACTCTAACCGTGGCCGATCCCTCTCTCACACACACACACACTCACACACGCGCACGCACCCACATCCCCACGCGCCCTCGGGGCTGAACCCCGACACTTCCGCAGCCTTCCGGCGATCGGAGCAGGGAAAGTGCCCGGGTCTACCCATCCGTACCCCCGCCGGCTCTTCCCCCGGGCTCTGGGCGGCGAGCGGTACCGCGGCTCGCCCCGGAGCCGGCGCGCGGAAGCTCTTACCGCGGTCCTTTGTCCTCGCGCCGCCGCGGCCCCGCTCCGGTGCGCCCGCCGCCGTCGGAGGGCCGGCCCAGCCGCCCGCGCGCTCACTCCCCAGCTCCCGGGCTCGGCCGGCCGGGGGGCGCGCGGCAAAGCCCGGATCTGCGGAGCACGGCCAGCGCCCGGGACTGACCCCTGACCTCCCGCCGCCCCCGGAGTCCGCTTCTCCAGGTCTTCCGGCCGACAGCGGAGGAGGGCCGGCGGTGGGCTCGGCCGGCCCCGGGACCCCGCTGGGGAAGGGTAGCGGCGAGGGCGCCGCGGGGGATGCAGCGGGGAGGCGTCGGGCGAAGGGGGGAGGTTCGAGGGCCGGAGCGGAGCTCGGCGCCCGCCTGCCGATCCGGATCCTCGCCCTGCCCCTGCGCCCTCCTCGCCGCAGTCCGACCTCCCCACCTGCCCGGCCGGTCCGCAGACGAGGGCTGCCGGCTTCCTTCTCCGATCTCCCCCGGGGAGTCCTCCGGCAGCTTCCCCGTTCCGCCCCCAGCACACCGCCCACCGTCCCGCGGGGCCACACTGGGAGCCCCTCCGGCCCCCGGAGGCTGAGCAGGGACGAGAGGCTGGACAGACGTTGGGAGGACCCTGGGAGAAGACAGATCGTTTTGCCGCTTGGGACCAAGGCGCCCAGTGGCGAGGCGACCAGGCAAGTCTGGGAGGCGGCAGGAGCGGAGCCCAGGCTTCCCAGAGGCTCCCCACCAAGAACCCCGGCCCCCCGGACTGAGGCCGGCGGAGGGCCACGTCGGTCGGGGGCCCGAGGCGCCGTCCTGGGCGCCCGCGGTACCGGCTTCCCGCGCCCTTCTCTCTGCCAACAGCTCAAAGCAAGGCATGGGGGACTAGGGTCCCCAACCGCCAGCGGCCCACCTGAGCCTGGGAGGCTCTCACCAGCGAACCTGTCTGAGGCCAGCAGAAGAGAAAGCTCCTGAAATGCCAGGCACTTGCCGGTGGAACCTTCCCTGGCCCCAGGGTCGGGTAAAATGAATGAAAGGAAGGAAGGAACCCACGAACCTCCAATAAATCTTTGCAGACCTCTCCGGGGAGACTGGTGCTGATGTAGCCCGAGGGATGAGCAAAAGACAGGAATAAAACTCCAGATTTCATTTATCTTTTTAAGCCAAAAGAGGGGCCCCTGTGACTTCAGGAACCTGCGTGCCTGGCACAGAGGTAGAGTCAAAGACCAGCCCTGAAACCTCAGGGGCACTCACCCCCACGACTCGCACCGTGGCCTTGGGCCAGTCTGAAACTGTCCTTGAGGATGGGGAAGACAGCCACAGTTCACTGAGCTGAATCATTACATTCAGGGAGGAAATGAGGGTCTGGCCCCCAGCCAGTGCCACCACTCCAGGTTCTGGGTAAAAACACTGCCTTAATCTCTGTAGATTTCCTGTCCTCTGGTTGGCAATGCCATCACTTTTCTTATTATAAAATATTTCAGAGGCATACTAGAGAGAGTAAGTTCGTCAGCCCCTCCGTGTGTGCCCAAGAACCAGCTAACCCTAACCTCTTGCCATACTTAATTCAGATTTTCTCCTAAGAAACAAATATCACAATACAGTTAAAGCCCCTGGACAGCCCTCCCTGATCTCCCGACATCCCTGGCACCCGTTTTTAAAACATCTCATCAATGTTTTCATACCATTACTACATATGCATGTGTTCATGTTACTACTACATATACCTGTGTCAAAATAGAACATGTTTACCAGTTTTACAGCTTTCTGTGTGTTATGTTCTGCATTTCGTTATGTAACCCAGTCAGTTTGTTTTATGCTGTTTCACTCAATGTTATGCTAAAGAGCCACCTCATCATACAAATGTTGTTGTTCAGTCACTAAGATGTGCCCAACTCTCTGCAGCCCTGTGCACTGTAGCCCAGCAGGTGCTTCTGTCCATGGGGATTTCCCAGGCAAGAATACTGGAGTGGGTTGCCATGCCCTCCTCCAGGGGATTTTCCCCACCCAGGGATCAAACCCACACCTTCTACTTGACAGGTGGAATCTTGACCCCTGCACCACCTAGGAAGCCCGTCATGCATATAACCCTAGGCTCTTCATTTTAACTGCTGGATAATGTTCCATTGCATGAATGGCTTGGCTTGTATAGACATTTTTCTGTTGATTGATATTTGAGTTGACCAGTTTTTCATGATTAAAAATAAGATTGTTGTGGGACTTTCCTGGCAGTTCAGTGGTTAAGACCATGCTTCTACTGAAGCGTGCCACAGGTTCAATCCCTGGTTGAGAAACTAAGATGCCACATACCACATGACCACACACACACACACACACACAAGAAAGAAAAGAAATAAGACTGCAATGGACATTCTCAACTGCATTTGTGTTTCTAGGGAATGCACTGTTTTTCAGCCACTGCAGTAAAAACATGTGCAAGAATAACTGTGTTAATCTTTGTTAATATGATTCTATGGTATAGATTACTTAGTACAATTGCTAAACAAATCATCACTACACTTACTTTTTTTCCCCTTGCATTTTGACAGCTTAAATTTTATCAAGAAAATAAAATTCTACAGAAAAAGGTCAGGAAGCCTTTTATTGAAGGATTAAAGAAAATATTTTAGGCTTTAGGCCAGGCAGGAGGCAAAATTCACACTATTTGATTATATAAGTACTTATACAATCATTTAAAGTATAATCTTTTAAAAATGTGAAGACCATTCTTACCTCATGGGACTTAAAAAAAGACACCCTCGCCCACAAAAAAGCTAGATAGCGGAACAGATTTGGCCCGTGGGCCATAGTTTGTCTGTCTAACCACCATTATGTGAAAGTCATTCAAAAAATGCATTCCTTTCCTTGAAAACCAACATTAAAAAGGAAGTCAGTTTTAAAGATTTTTTGGGATGTGGACCATTTTTAAAGTCACTGAATTAGTTACAATATTGTCTCTGTTGTTTTCTGGTTTTGTGGCCATGAGACATGTGGGAGGCCAGCTCCATAACCAGAGATCAAACCCACACCCCGCTGCACTGGAAGGCAAATTTCCAACCACTGGACTGCCAGGGAAGTGCCGAGGAAGTCACTTTTAATAAAGACAGAAATATTTGATTCCCCAGAAGAATCGAAGTGAATATGAGATTCCTGCTAGGGAAATGCCATGAGACATGTGGGAGGCCAGCTCCATAACCAGAGATCAAACCCACGCCCCGCTGCACTGGAAGGCAAATTTCCAACCACTGGACTGCCAGGGAAGTGCCGAGGAAGTCACTTTTAATAAAGACAGAAATATTTGATTCCCCAGAAGAATCGAAGTGAATATGAGATTCCTGCTAGGGAAAAATTCTCCAGAAGATGTCCCATGCCTCAGCTGATTGATACAATGACTTTGAGGAAACCACTGAATTCTACTTTTTAAATGTATACTAAATTCTAGAAATGGAAAGACTCCTATCAATTAAGAATTAGATAAGAAATGACACTCAATGAATGTGTTTTATTTTTTGTTGTGCATTTTTTTCCTGTCTGATGAATCGTCTCTCTGCTTCTGGTTCACTAATTTAAACACGAGCACACAAACACAAATAATTAGCTTTTTCTTCCTGAAATGAACCTGACCTGCTTATTTTGTCTTTACTGAACTTGAACTAAAACTTGAAAACAGTAATTTCAAGAAATTTTCTTACATGAGGGGACTCAACCTAGTTTAAAATATTGTTGACAAAAACAGGACCAAACTAAAAAATTGTGGTGACCGATCTCAGACTTACAAAGGCGCTGCCAGTCTCTGAGCTCATTCAATAAGCAGAGTTTGCGGAGGCCATGGGGTCAGGAAGGCAATTAGACATGGCTTCTGGGCACATTTTTTCTTTCATCAGCATTACCCTAAAGAATCACGCACACAGTCTTCTCTCCCTCTCACACACATGTCCCCTTTATAGGTCTGTGCTTGTGCTGTGCACATGTATTCCTTACAAACATATCTGCTTCCTTAAATGCATGTAGTGCACACGCTTCAAATATGCACGTGGCTCTTCTTCACATACATACGTTTCTCACGTATGTTTCCTTCCACCAACACTAAAGATTTCTCTTTCTGCCTCTCTCTCTTCTCTCTCTTACACACTTGTCATACAAACATCTCTCCCCTTAACACATACATACTCCTTACTCCCATACCTATTTCTTGCAAATCGAACTCTTCCCTAGTTTTTCTTTCTAACGTACACATAGTTTCACACGACTACACCCGGACCCAAATGCATTCTCTCATGGGTTTTCATCAGTTCAGTCAGTTCAGTTCAGTTCAGTTCAGTCGCTCAGTCGTGTCCGACTCTTTGCGACCCCATGAATCGCAGCACACCAGGCCTCCCTGTCCATCACCAACTCCCGGAGTTCACTCAGACTCACGTCCATCGAGTCCGTGATGCCATCCAGCCATCTCATCCTCGGTTATCCCCTTCTCCTCCTGCCCCCAATCCCTGCCAGCATCAGAGTCTTTTCCAATAAGTCAACTCTTCTCATGAGATGGCCAAAGTACTGGAGTTTCAGCTTTAGCATCAGTCTTTCCAAAGATCACCCAGGACTGGTCTCCTTCAGAATGGACTGGTTGGATCTCCTTGCAGTCCAAGGGACTCTCAAGAGTCTTCTCCAACACCACAGTTCAAAAGCATCAATTCTTCGGCGCTCAGC
>SJYX01013474.1:123650-175996 GCA_006410675.1 Oreotragus oreotragus
CTTCTCCCGGCCGCCCCTGGCCTCGGACGTGGGGTGTCTCCTCCCGGCCGCCACTGACCTCGGATGAGGGGCAGCTCCTCCCGGCCGCCACTGACCTCAGACACAGGGTAGCTCCTCTCGGCCGTTTCTGCGCTGTCGCAGCCTGGCACTCTAGGTTGCTGCCCCTGACCTCGGACGTGGGGTAGCTCTTCTCGCCCGCGCTTAGTGCGCCGGCCCGGCTCTCGCAGCCGCCCGTGTATATTTGTTTATCTTAGTTCAGTTCAGTCACTCAGTCGTGTTCAACTCTTTGAGACCCCGTGCACCAACTCCTGGAGCTTACTCAAACTCATGTCCATTAAGTCAGTGATGCCATCCAACTATCTCATCATACATACAAATATATATACCATCTCCTTAATTTCCTGCCTAAGCAGAGGTTCCTCTTTTCACCTCCATCACAGCAGCGCAGTTAAAATGCCACAGAGTAAGAGTTGGCTGGAGCCTTTAGCAGCTCCCATTTGCGTGCGTCAAGCAATATAGAGTTACTTATTGTTAGCTTACCGCTTGTTTCCATATGAAGAGGATTTCTGCATGGCTTTCTGTACATCAAGTTATTCACTTTTGATAAATATCTGTAAAGTATAATTCAGTTTACATTGTTAGCTCTCACTTTCTGTGGAGCAAATACTTCTCTAGCCTATTAAATGCTTAAACTCAGCTCACTTAAATTCTCCCAAAATGTGAGGAGAGGGGGTATGTTGGTTTTCATGAGCTGTCATAACAAAAATACTACAAGCTGAGAGGCTTAAATGAAAGAAATATATGGTCCACAGCTCTGGAGGCTGTAAGCCCAAAACCCAGGGGTCAGTGTGGTTGGTTCTTTCTGAGGGTGGTGCGAGAAGGATCTGTTCCAGGCCTTTCTCTCTGACTCCCATGGCTGTCTTCCCTCTAGGTATGTCAGCGTCCAAAATGTCCTTCTTATAAGGACACCAATCATATTGGCTTAAGCCCCACCTTAGCGACCTTGTTTTAGTTTGATCGTCTCAGCAAAAACCTTCTCTCCAAATAAGGTCACATTCTAAAGTACTGGGCTTTAGGACCTCAGTGTATGAATTTGGAAGGAGGCAGGAATGGGGAATGCAATTCAGCCCCTAACAGTAGGATGCGACTTGTTTCTGCAGGTGGTTCACACCAGAGATGCTGAACTTCACCTGGACCAGTGATGCATCTGAGACCTCGATGTGGCACTTGCTCGTCTGAAACTTCAGACTCCAGCTGCATCCCACACGCTCCGCCTCCATTTTACCAGGAACATTATTGTTGTTGTTCAGTCTCCCAGTCATTTCCAGTTCTTTGGGACCCCATGGACTGAAGCACGCCAGGCTTCCCTGTCCATCACCAACTCCCTCAGCTTGCTCAAACTCATGTCCATCGAGTCAGTGATGCCATCCAACCATCTCATCCTCTGTATTCCCATCTCCTCCTGCCTTCAGTGTTTCCCAGCATCAGGGTCTTTTCCAATAAGTCAGTTCTTCCCATCAGATAGACAAAGTATTGAAGTGTCAGCTTCACCATCAGTCCTTAAAACGAATATTCAGGACTGATTTCCTTTAGGATTGACTGGTAGAATCTCCTTGCAGTCCAAGGGACTCTCCAGAGTCTTCTCTAACACCACAGTTCAAAAGCATCAGTTCTTCGGTGCTCAGCTTTCTTTATAGTCCAACTCTCACATCCATACATGACTACTGGAAAAACCGTAGCTTTGACTAGACTGACCTTTGTTGGCAAAGTAATGTCTCTGCTTTTTAATATGCTGTCTAGACTGGTCATAGCTTTTCTTCCAAGGAGCAAGTGTCTTTTAATTTCATGGCTACAGTCACCATCTGCAGTGATTTTGCAGCCCCAGGAAAATAGTCTGTTACTATTTCCGTTGTTTCCCCATCTATTTGCCATGAAGTGATGGGACCCTATGCCATGATCTTAGTTTTCTGTGTTGAGTTTTAAGCCAGCTTTTTCACTCTCCTCTTTCACCTTCTTCAGGAGGCTCTTTAGTTCTTTGCTTTCTGCCATAAGGGTGGTGTCATCTGCATATCTGAGGTTATTGATATTTCTCCCGGCAATCTTGATTCCAGCTTGTGCTTCATCCAGCCCAGCATTTCATATGATGTACTCTGCATATAAGTTAAATAAGTAGGGTGACAATATACAGCCTTGACATACTCATTTCCCGATTTGGAATCAGTCTGTTTTTCCGTGAGTGGTTCTAACTGTTGCTTCTTGACCTGCATACAGATATCTTGGGAGGCAGGTCAGGTGGTCTGGTATTCCCATCTCCTTCAGAATTTTCCACAGTTTGTTGTGATCCACACAGTCAGAGGCTTTGGCATAGTCAATAAAGCAGAAGTAGATGTTTTTCTGGAACTCTCTTGCTTTTTCAATGATCCAGTGGATGTTGGCAATTTGATCTCTGGTTCCTCAGCCTTTTCCAAATCCAGTTTGAACATCTGGAAATTCACGGTTCACATACTGTTGAAGTCTGGCTTGAAGAATTTTGAACATCGCTCGCATGTGAGGCGGACATGATGCTGCTGGTGCTAAGTCACTTCAGTCGTGTCCGACTCTGTGCGATCCCAGAGATGGCAGCCCACCAGGCTCCCCCATCCCTGGGATTCTCCAGGCAAGAGTATTGGAGTGGGTTGCCATTTCCTTCTCCAATGCATGAAAGTGAAAAGTGAAAGTGAAGCTGCTCAGTCGACTCTTAGCAACCCCATGGACTGCAGAATACCAGGCACCTCTGTCTATGTGATTTTCCAGGCAAGAGTACTGGAGTAGGTTGCCACTGCCTTCTCAGTTCAGTTTAGTTCAGTCGCTCAGTCGTGTCCGACTCTTTGCGACCCCATGAATCGCAGCACGCCAGGCCTCCCTGTCCATCACCAACTCCCGCAGTTCACTCAGACTCACTTCCATCGAGTCCGTGATGCCATCCAGACATCTCTTCCTCTGTCGTCCCCTTCTTCTCCTGACCCCAGTCCCTCCCAGCATCAGTCTTTTCCAATGAGTCAACTCTTCTCATGGGGTGGCCAAAGTACTGGAGTTTCAGCTTTAGCATCATTCTTTCCAAAGAAATCCCAGGGCTGATCTCCTTCAGAATGGACTGGTTGGATCTCCTTGCAGTCCAAGGGCCTTCTAGACCACCCCAAATTCAGAGATCCTACTTATTGCGCTCCCTAAGGTGAAAGTGCTCCACCTGGTGGAATGTCAAGGCACTACATGTCAGCAAAGGGTAGCCCTGCTTGTTATAGGGAAGCTGCTGAGTCGCTTCAGTCGTGTCCGACTCTGTGCGACCCCATAGATGGAAGCCCACCAGGCTCCTCTGTCCCTGGGATTCTCCAGGCAAGAGTACTGGAGTGGGTTGCCATTTCTTTCTCCAATGCATGAAAGTGAAAAGTGAAAGTGAAGTCGCTCAGTTGTGTCCGACTCTTAGCGACCCCATGGACTGCAGCCCAGCAGGCTCCTCCGTCCATGGGATTTTCCAGGCAAGAGTACTGGAGTGGGGTGCCATCGCCTTCTCCTAATAGGGAAGCTAGCACTCTGATACTACATATCAGATAAACAAGGGAAAAGAAACAGTCGGGCAGAACAAATTTGGTATAACCGGTGTATTTCATAGCGATAGTGCATGGGAGGTGAACTTTTGAGTCAAACACATTTAACAGTAACACATCAACAAACAAACTACATTGAATTTGTATAGAAAAATTCGGGTGGAATAAAATGTAGTTCAACTTTCATGGGACCCTAATAATCTGGCTGCAACATAGCACACACTAGCAATGTAACACTGACCCTTCATAACGAGAAAGGATAAGATTATATAAAAGTTTGATGGAGAAGATCCTTTGTCTGATAATATGTATAGAAATAAATCACCTGCCAAGTGTGCAACAAGATTTAAGGACCGCTTTCATAATCCCAAATGGCATTTACAGAACAAAATTATGTAAGACTGAATAAAGGCAAAGAATGCCAACAACACCATAGCCATCACATTAAACCTGGGCTTCCCTGGTGGCTCACATGGTAAAGAATCCGCCTGCAATGCAAGAGACCTGTGTTCAGTCCCTGGGTTGGGAAGATCCCCTGGAGGAGGGCAGGGCTCCCCACTCCAGTATTCTTGCCTGGAGAATCCCATGGACAGAGGAGCCTGGCGGGCTATAGTCCATGGGGTTGCAAGGAGTTGGACACAACTGAGCAATTAACCACACACATTCTCTTTTTCCCCAGAAAACTCCTCTTGGGAGTTCATTCCTCCAGGAATGTAATAGTGTAACCATGGAATTCTCCGGGCAAGAATGCTGGAGTGGGTAGCCATTCCCTCTCCAGGGGATCTTCCCGACCCAGGGATGGAGCCCAGGTCTCCTGCATAGCAGATCTGTGATGGCAGATTCTTTATCATCTGAGCCACCAGGGAAGCCCCATAGCAGACCAATGTATAGCAGACCTGGATTATTGGGATGTGTTCCCAAATTCATATGTTTATCTCACCAACATGTCAGCCTTTTAGTCAAAATGACTGGAGAAAACTTTGACAGCATCTGCAAAGAAACATTAGTGTTCTAGCAGTTGATAGCCTCTTGATGTAGTTTCTTACTGTCCTGAAGAATACTGATGCTTTTGTTGAAGTAATGTATTAATACAGAGGAAGCAATGCTGCTTCTTAAAGGCCAAGTGAAAATTGATTTGTCATATTTTCCCACCTAAGCTCTTGCTAAAGGGGAGGTAAATTGATTCAGCTTCTTTGCAGGGTAATTTGACTATCTATCAAAATCACCTCTGGCCTCATCATTCACTGCTAGGTATTTATCTTTTAGATTACTCCCACCTATGTGAAAGAAAGGCTGAATGAGGTTGTTCTGTATTCGGTGTTGTTTATGGTTGGAAAGTATTGGAAATAACCCAACTGTTTCGACTCAGAGAAAGGCTTGGGTGATTTATAGCACATACACACATATAATACTCTGTAGACATTAAAAAAAAAGAGAGAGAGAGTAAGGAAAACTTTCATTGGGCTGTTAGGGAACAGTCTGTAAGATATTTTGGTAGGTTCAAAATAATTGAGAAGTAGTATGATTTACCAGTGTTCAAACAAGAGTCAGGGAAGAAACATAGATGTCTATTTATGCATAAAATATCTCTGCAAGAATCCATTCAAAACCAGTGCAATAGCCTCAAAGAGAGGACTTTACTACTGAGAGACAGGCGTGGAAGGGACATTCTTGTTTACTCTTTGGTACTCTTTGAATTTTGAGTCATACGAATGAAACTCTTAAAAAAATTAAGTCTTTTCTGCTTAATTTTCATCAAGTAAAATTTCTCAAAGGTCTAATGATGTTTTTGAACTGTTGGTATCATAAGTCTGAAACCAATGTGGTTATTCTCTAATATTTGGCAGCTTTCTTTTCTTTTAGGGAAAGGTATTGTAATTTATCTTTTTCATTATAAAAATGATGTGTAACTACCTAATAAAACAAAAGTTTCAAGTTTACTGATTGTATTTCTCCTTCTAACACAAATAATACAAGTGGCTTTTACAACAGCACAATTCATAACACATTAATAAAATGAATATTCTTTTCCCAGATGAAACTAATGTACATCTGCAATACTCAAAACCTACCAAGAACACTAGTATCATTCATCATAAAATCCGGAGGAAGGAAAAAGTTGCTAAACTCATCAGTAATCTGATAATGCCAAATTAAAAGAAAATCCACTGTAAGTTATGCTTCGAAGATTTAAGACAAAATACTATCTCGATATTTTGGGTTGTCATGTTTTGCTTTAGTACTCACATTTCAAAGTCAACATGGCAAAGACAACATTTTTTCCAAATGCTATTTATGTAATATACCTACCGGTGGTAAAGGATTACTAAGGGCATCAGTCCACATTGTGGGCCCGTCAGACAACACAAGGGGATGAGGCTGGGGTACTAGCAGCATCTAGGGGTTCAGGGAAAACTTTCTGGGGGAAGAAGGTGTAAAATAAGAAAGAAACACTTGCTAGGGGAAGCATCAAAGGGATAATGAGCTTGCAAAGAAAAAAATATGTGAGAAGATTCAGCAGTGAGGGAAGGCTTTTGAGGAATTGAAGGAAGATTAGCATGACTGCACCAGAGAAAACGATGCATAAAATGGCTCTGATAAGATGGTGGGGACCCCTGAGTCCCCACAACCCAACCCTGGCCTCCCTCCAAAAGTCTGACTCCTCCTGGAGACAGCCAGGCAGGCAAATGACCAGTTCCCAGAGGAAAACCAGAGAAGGCAATGGCACCCCACTCCAGTACTCTTGCCTGGAAAAATCCCATGGAAGGAGAAGCCTGGTAGGCTGCAGTCCATGGGGATGCGACTTCGCTTTCACTTTGCACTTTCATGCATTGGAGAAGGAAATGGCAACCCACTCCAGTATTCTTGCCTGGAGAATCCCAGGGTTGAGAGAACCTGGTGGGCTGCCATCTATGGGGTTGCACAGAGTCGGACACGACTGAAGCAACTTAGCAGCAGCAGCAGCAGAGAAAAATATTAACCTGGAGCATAATACAGACAAAGTACACAGACTGATTTTAAGCAAAGGAGTGATGATCTCAGATCCGCACTTTAGAAAGAGTTCTCCTGCCATGTGAGGTCAACAGCCACCCCCTAAAAGGCAGCTGTTTAATTTGACAGTGATAGTATAGAATGCCTTGTAGATGGAAGGACAAGGGGATGAATTAGGAAGCAGTTAAAATAGTTCTGGAACAATGACAGTGAGGGCAGCGGTGGGGCAGCGGGAGTTAGGAGGAGGGAAGAGCTGAAACCCTTGGGGGGCTGGAACTGATAAGCCTGTGTGCCCACCCTCCCTCCCCTTTGTGGCTTCCTCATTAGAGTTCACCCAGGCGTAGAGCTATAGCTCATCTTTCCCACAGCTCTTTTTTGACAGGCTTTCACGGGGATTTGCCCTTGTGGGTGTATTTAACTGCAGGCTTACTTTTTTGTTTCCTTTTCTGAAGCAGGAGGCAAATACTGTTGCTAAGTGGAGAGACTGAATCCGTGCGTCTGGACCAATGAAAGCTTTCGTGGGCCAGCAACTTCTCGGGAGCTCTCAGGAAGGCTTGTCAAGTTCTGAACAAAACCTCAGAACAAAGAGTCAGCGCCCGGCTCTTTGTTCCATTTGATGTCATTTGAGACCCATTTTTAGTCTCTGGAGTAGGGAGCTTTGAGACTTGGTTAGAGACAGCCCCTGGGAAATTAGGAAGTTTGCACTACCATTGAAGATGGATTCAACGCAGCAGGAACTGGACGTCCTTTATCTCTAATACAGCAGAACTGCAGGTAGGTTTACCCTCAGTTTACAAATACAGAAACTGAGTATCCTACAGGTTAAGACGCTTGCCAGCAAGCCTGATGAGGACTGCAGGACTCACTCCAGCCCAGGACTGCCTGTGCCTCTTTCTATCCCACCTCTCCCCTTTCAGCATCCTTCCATCTCTAGAACAATCCTCTCCTGCTACACGTTTGTCCTGACACCACATCACCTCCCTAAAAAAGGTACTGATCTGGAAAGTTCAGTTCAGTTCAGTTCAGTCGCTCAGTCGTGTCTGACTCTTTGCGATCCCATGAATCGCAGCACACCAGGCCTCCCTGTTCATCACCATCTCCCGGATTTCACTCAGACTCACGTCCATCGAGTCCGTGATGCCATCCAGCCATCTCATCCTCGGTCGTCCCCTTCTCCTCCTGCCCCCAATCCCTCCCAGCATCAGAGTCTTTTCCAATGAGTCAACTCTTCTCATGAGGTGGCCAAAGTACTGGAGTTTCAGCTTTAGCATCAGTCCTTCCAAAGAGATCCCAGGGCTGATCTCCTTCAGAATGGACTGGTTGGATCTCCTTGCAGTCCAAGGACTCTCAAGAGTCTTCTCCAACACCACAGTTCAAAAGCATCAACTCTTCGGTGCTCAGCCTTCTTCACAGTCCAACTCTCACATCCATACATGACCACAGGAAACACCACAGCCTTGACTAGACGGACCTTAGTTGGCAAAGTAATGTCTCTGCTTTTGAATATACTATCTAGGTTGGTCATAACTTTTCTTCCAAGGAGTAAGCGTCTTTTAATTTTATGGCTGCAGTCACCATCTGCAGTGATTTTGGAGCCCTACAAAATAAAGCCTGACAGTGTTTCCACTGTTTCCCCATCTATTTCCCATGAAGTGATGGGACCGGATGCCATGATCTTTGTTTTCTGAATGTTGAGCTTTAAGCCAACTTCTTCGCTCTCCTCTTTCACTTTCATCAAGAGGCTTTTTAGCTCCTCTTCACTTTCTGCCATAAGGGTGGTGTCATCTGCATATCTGGAAGTAGAAGACCAGAAAACATCTTTTTTATGGTGATTATTGAATAAAATATTCTTAAAATTCTAGAGTGCTTTAGAGTTTTCAGAATTTCATGCACATGATTTCATGTCATCCCATAGTAACACTTCCCCTCCCCAACCCTTTTATTTCCCCTTCCCCCTTCCCTCTCACCACTGGTAATCACTTGTTTCTCTCTATATCTGTGAATCTGCTTCTTTTTAGCCACTAGTTTGTCATATTTTTTAGATTTCACATATAACTGACATCATACAGCATTTGTCTTTGTCTAACTTATTTAACTTAATACCCTGTAAAGCCATCCATGTTACTGCAAATGACAAGATTTCGTCCTTTTTTAGGGCTGAGTAATATTCCATTGTGTGTGTATGCACTACATCTTCATCCATTCATCTATTGATGGACCCTTAGGTTGCCTCCACATCTTGGCAATTGTAAACAGTGCTGCTATGAACACTGGGAGGCTAGTACCTTTGAGAGTCAACGTTGTTTGTTCTTTTTGGTTATATCTGGGAGTGGAATTGCTGGGTCACATGGTAGTTCTATTTTTAGTTTTTTGAAAAACTTCCATATTGCTTCCCACAGTGGCCGCACCAATTTATATTCCCACCAACAGTGTACGAGGGTTCTCATTTCTCCACATTCCCACCACCGTTTCTAACTTGTGTTCTTTTTTGATGATAACCATTCTGACAGATGTGAGGTTATATCTTATTGTGGTTTTGATTGTTTCCCTGATGATTAGTATGTTAAGCATCTTTTCACATGCCTGTTGGTCATCTGCATTTCCTCTTTGGAAAAATGCCTGTTCGGTTCTTCTGCCCATTTTTTAATCATAGACACCATTATTTTTATCTTAGGCAAGTCACTTAGCCTCTCTGGTCTTGCTTCCTTCCCCTGTGAGATGAGAAATTTTCACTAAATCATCCCCAAGAACTTTTTCTCTGCTTAAGTTTCTACGACACAGAAACTAATGGGGAATGGTCCTTGCTCCCACCATCTCTCCTTGGCCATGTTTTATATGCCCTCCTCTTTCTACAATTCTCACATGAGGATATGTCCCTCAGAGACACTGTGGGGTAGCCATGGACTGCAGAGGTAATATAATCTCTGGTGGAACCCCAAATCTTAGGTTTCTCAAGCCATTCTATTCTACTGTTCATCACCCATCCACCCTTTTATGCATATATATATATACTAAGTAAAGCCAAGTCACAGGTATTGTAAGTGTCTGCAGGGCAGAGTCACAGCCCTGACCCTCCACAGCTGTGCTCTTGTTCTGCTTTGAGCATGAAATGCAGTGCTGACCAGCCCTACCTTGACCCACCTGTGGCTGTTGAAAATCTAGTCACCCTTCAAGGATCTCCCCAAGGATCCATACTAAATCAATCAGTTATGAAGCCAAATCCTGCCCCTGCCACTGTCTAGCGAGGACTTCAGGTAATTTTTACAAATCTTGCTAATCTTTACTTTCCTAATCTGTAAATTGGGCAGAAAAATACATATCTTTCAGTTTTGATGTAAGATTTCCATAAGGAAATGTGTATAGAACATTTCAGTTCAGTTCAGTCGCTCAGTCATGTCCGACTCTTTGTGACCCCATGAATCGCAGCATGCCAGGCTTCCCTGTCCATCACCAACTCCTGGAGTTCACTCAAATTCATGTCCATCGAGTCAGTGATGCCATCCAGCTATCTCATCCTCCATCATCCCCTTCTCCTCCTGCCCCCAATCCCTCTCAGCATCAGAGTCTTTTCCAATAAGTCAACTCTTCACATGAGGTGGCCAAAGTACTGGAGTTTCAGCTTTAGTATCATTCCTTCCAAAGAAATCCCAGGGCTGATCTCCTTGAGAATGGACTGATTGGATATCCTTGCAGACTCTTAAGAGTCTTCTCCAACACCACAGTTCAAAAGCATCTTCAGTGCTCAGCTTTCTTCACAGTCTAACTCTCACATCCATACATGACTACTGGAAAAACCATAGCCTTGACTGGATGGACCTTTGTTGGCAAAGTAATGTCTCTGCTTTTCAGCATGCTATCTAGGTTGGTCATAACTTTTCTTCCAAGAAGTAAGGGTCTTTTAATTTCATGGCTACAGTCACCATCTGCAGTGATTTTGGAGCCCCCTAAAATAACGTCTGACACTGTTTCCCCATCTATTTCCCATGAAGTGATAGAATATTTAGCAGAATGCAAAATAGACAGCAAATGCTGGATTTTGTCTCTTTTTAATTAAAAACAGCCATTTCTGGTCTCCAGAGCTTGCCTTCTCAGAGACTGCGGTTGGTAAAGGTGTCACTTAATTACTCTGGGAAATTCTCCATTCTCCAACAAAATCCACTCTTCTAGAGACTTCCTCTAGATTATCCTTCATTTTAAGTCATTCATCTAGCAAACACTTATGGGGCACTTACTATTTGCCAGGAACTGTGCTAGATGCCAGAGATACAAAGATTAAAGAATATCTACACTCTCAAGAAATTTTTTGTTTATTGGGAAACCGCCTTCCTCTGGAAGCCTTCCTGCCCCACCTTAGGCTGTCTTTGGCTCAAATGGTAAAGAATCTGCCTGCCAAAGCAGGAATCTTAGGTGTGATCCCTAGGTTGGGAAGATCCCCTGCAGAAGGAAATGGCAACCCACTCCAGTATTCTTGCCTAGAAAATCCCATGGACAGAGGAGCCTGCTGGGCTACAGTCCAAGGCATTGCCAAAGAGTGAGACACAACTTGGCCACTACACAACAACAACAAATGCCTTTTTGTATCAAATCCTAGCTATTCCCAGTTCTAAGTAGGCTACATTCATTAATTCATTTAATCCTCGCAACAATCTTAGAAGGTAAGTAGTCATTAATCCCATTCAACAAATAAGGAAATTGAAGCAGGGACTGATTAAACAGCTTGTTTCAGGTCTGGTAAACTTCTAAGCACGGGGAGCCAGGATCAGAAAACACATCGTCTGGCTCCAGTTTTATTATTTATTTATATAGGCATTTTAACTCCACCTTTTATTACCTGCTTCCTGGATTTGTGGCATATATAAGTTTTCTTATTCAAACACTTTCTTTTCTTTTTGTAATGGAAGTTGAGTTAATTTACATGCATGTGTGCTAAGTCACTTCAGTCATCTCTGACTCTTTATGACCCTATGGAGTCCACCAGGCTCCTTTGACTATGGGATTCTCCAAGCAAGAATACTGGAGTGGGCTGCATGGCCTCCTCCATAATCTCCCTGACCCAGGGATTAAACCTGAGTTTCCTGCCTCTTCAGTCGGGTTCTTTACCACTAGTGCCATCTGGGAAGCAACATTGTATTAATTACTGCTATCGAGCAAAGTGGCTCCAGCTTTCAGTTCAGTTCAGTCACTCAGTCCTGTCCACTCTTTGTGACCCCATGTACTGCAGCACACCAGGCCTCCCTGACCATCACCAACTCCCGGAGTTTACTCAAACTCATGTCCATTGAGTTGATGATGCCATCCAACCATCTCATCCTCTGTCATCCCCTTCTCCTCCTGCCTTCAATCTTTCCCAACATCTGAGTCTTTTCCAATGAGTCGGTTCTTTGAATCAGATGGCCAAAGTTTTGGAATTTCAGCTTCAGCATCAGTCCTTCCAGTGAATATTCAGAACTGATTTCCTTCAGGATGGACTGGTTGGATCTCTTTGCAGTCCAAGGGACTCTCAAGAATCTTCTCCCACTGTTTAAAAGCATCAATTCTTTGGCGCTCAGCTTTCTTTATAGTCCAGCTCTCACATCCATGCATAACTACTGGAAAAACTATAGCTTTGACTAGAAGGGCCTTTGTTAGCTAAGGCAGTCCAAGGGGCTCTCAAGAGTCTTCTCGTTAACACCACAGTTCAAAAGCATCAATTCTTCCAGCTTTAAACATTTCCTTTCTCTCTCTCCTCCACTGGAATTGGAGATTGTGCCAAATTCAAAGGAGTAACTCCTGTGCCCAGCACGATCTCCGACACCATAGGGAATCATTTATTTCTCAAATTTTCATTTGGAAGGAAGAAAGAAGAAAAAAAGGTGCACATCAGTAAATAATTCCACGACGGTTAGGTGACCAACACTGACGAAGAAGCATCAGCGTTGGGCAAGTGCCTGAGATGTAAATTAACTCCCTGCGCGCTGAGAACTTTCAGTTAGTGTGGTTAGTGTCAAGAACTCCGAGGGACACAAGCGAGCTGTCCCAGCAGCCTGCGTCCCTCCCGCCCCGACCCCTCCGTCTCGACAGCCTGAGCCGCGTCTTCCTCTCGCGGTGCTCTCCTCTCCGCGGACTCCGCCCTCCGGGATTTCCTGGGCTCCCCCTCGTTCGGCCCGCGGGGGGACCGCGCGCGGTTTGTGGGGAGTGCTCAGGCAGAGGCGGCGGCGGCGGCGGCGGCGACGCGCATGCGCACTGGGAGCGGCGGCGCACTGCGCATGCGGGAAGATGGCGGGACTGTCGTCCTGAGTTGCGCGGGTCACGGTGCTCTTTAGCCCGCCCGCGTCCCACGTCCCGGGGTCGCGTCTGCTCCGCCAGCCGGTCTAGTTAGGCGGCGCCTCTGAGCCGGCCCGGGGCCCGGTTCGTGCTTGACGACGCCCCCTTCTCCCCTCCTGCCCCCCTAGCCCCCGGGACCCGGCGTGTTGTGGTGGGGGGTGCGTCGTCCGAGCGGAGCGGGAGAAGGCGGGAGAGCTCTCGGGTGCGAGGCGAGGAGCGATTGGCCGGGCAGCATGAATCAGCAGCGACCGGCGCGGAAGCTGCCCAGCCTGCTCGTGGACCCGGCGGAGGAGACGGTGCGCCGTCGCTGCCGCGACCCCATCAATGTGGAGGGCCTGCTGGTAAGCCCCCCCGGGGTTGCGGGCGGGGAACGGCGTGCGTGTGGGGGTGTCCTCGGGCCCTAAGGTGGCCCCGGGGCTGTTCCCTCGGGCTCCCGGGTTCTCGCACTGCCTGTCACGTCCTCTGAACCAGAGCCGTCGCCGTCCGCTGAAACCCTTTGCCTTATCCTTTCCATGTGCTCCAAAATAACGTTGTCAGCCTCCTCGAATTTTCCTTCGGGCCACAGAGCAGTGTTGGAGAAAATTGCACAGCTTTGCCTGACACGGGCATGCTCTTCCATCTTTATCTCAGTGGATCTCTGCAAGCTCTCTTTTCGTGTTCTCTGCAGCCTCCTCTGCCCGTCTCCTACTCAGCTGCAGCCGCTTTAAACCGTGTCCACACCTCACACGTCCCACCCCACAGCTCCCCATCTTTCCTTCGGGCCGCAGAGCAGTGTTGGAGAAAATTGCACAGCTTTGCCTGACACCGGCATGCTCGCCCATCTTTATCTCAGTGGGTCTGCAAGCTCTCTTTTCGTTTTCTCTGCAGCCTCCTCTCCCATGCTTCTACTTAGCTGCAGCCGCTTAAAACCGTGTCCACACATCCCACCCCACAGCTCCCCTCATTCAGCACGTCTTCCATCCTGTTTGACAGCGAAAACGCAAGGGAGATTGAGATTCCCTGTGAAACCTGTGAAATTCTTCTGTTGCTCTGGACTACATGCAGTGTATTCTCCTTGATTATCAGCACTTTTCCATGGAAGGAACCCATCAGTTCCCATTTCTCCCTGCATTCTTGACCTCTCTGCTGGTTTCTTCCCATTACTAGTAAATAAACATTTCCTGAAGTCAGATTATCCAGACACAAGGAGGACTCAGTGCTCCAAAATAGTTGGTGAGCGCCATCTCATTTAATTCTGCACAGCAGTCCTAAGGGATTATTCTTGTTTGACAGTTGCCAAGATAGACTTGGAGATGTTAAGTGGTTTTTCTGTGGTTAGTAAGTAGAAAAGCCTGGGTTGAACCTCCCAGTGTCTGACTCTGGATGGTAAGTTCTCAACTACTTAAAGTGAAATGAAAAGTTGCTCATGCAACCCCATGGACCATACAGACCACAGAATTCTCCAGGTCAGAATTCTGGAGTGGGTAGCCGTTCCCTTCTCCAGGGGATCTTCCCAAACCAGGGATTGAACCCAGGTCTCCCGCGTTGCGGGTGGATTCTTTACCAGCTGAGCCACAAAGGAAGCCCAAGAATACTGGAGTGGGTATCCTATCCCTTCTCCATTGGATCTTCCTGACCCAACAATGTCCTAAATCCCATTTCCATCTTAAGAGATCCCTCCTTTAATCCCTTATGCCTTTCCGCCTACCATATCACTTCCCCTTCACAGCCAAACTCTTTGAAAAAGTTGTCTGCACTCTGGTCTTCTTGCTCACATCTCATTACCACCTTGACCTGCTGCTGGGGGACCTCAGCCCTAGGCACAATTCTATGACTGTCCTAACCAAGGTCATCAGCAACCTTGTCAGGTCCAGCAGATGTGGTTTTAACACGATGGACCACTCACTCTGTTGGAAACTCACCATTGTGTCCCCTTGGACATGCTCTTAGCACTCCATCTGCCTCTCTGGCCTCTCGTGTTCTCTTTTGTAAACTCTTCCTTTTCCCATCCCTTCCATGTTGGTCTTACTCGGCTCTCCAGCCTTCTCCACAGTTTCTTCATATGGGATGTCATTCGGCACTCTTGAGACTTCTGTTACTGTTTGTACTGGTGGTCTTTTTCTTTTCAGTTCAGCTCAGTCGTGTCTGACTCTCTGCCACGTGTGGACTGTAGCACACCAGGCTTCTCTGTCCACCACCAACTCCCGGAGCTTGATACCATCCAACCATCTCATCCTCTCTTTTGTCCCCTTCTCCTCCTGCCTTCAGTCTTTCCCAGCATCAGCATCTTTTCCACTGTGTCCGTTCTTTGCATCAGATGGCCAAAGGATTGGCACTTCAGCTTCAGCCCTTCCTATGAATATTCAGGACTGATATTCTTTAGGATTGACTGGTTGAATATCTTTGCAGTCCAAGGGACTCTCAAGAGTCTTCTCCAGCACCACAGTTCAAATGCATCAATTCTTCGATGCTCAGCTTTCTNCATCAGATGGCCAAAGGATTGGCACTTCAGCTTCAGCCCTTCCTATGAATATTCAGGACTGATATTCTTTAGGATTGACTGGTTGAATATCTTTGCAGTCCAAGGGACTCTCAAGAGTCTTCTCCAGCACCACAGTTCAAATGCATCAATTCTTCGATGCTCAGCTTTCTTCACAGTCCAACTCTCACATCCGTACATGACTATTGGAAAAACCATACCTTTGACTAGACAGGCCTTTGTCGGGAAATTTATGGCTCTGCTTTTTAATATGCTGTCTATGTTTGTCATAGACTTTCTTCTTATTATTTTAGAATTTGATAAAAGCTATGAACTCTTACTATGGAAAAAACTTTATTTTGCATTTAATGTCAGAAGATACACGTATCCCTTGAAGTTTCAGAGAGTCTTATCCACTCTGGTTGGCCTTCTCTGATGGCTCAGTGGTGAAGAATCTGCCTACTAGTGCAGGAGACACAGATTCATTCCCCTGAGTAGGGAGGATCCCCTGGAGAAGGAAATGGCAACCTACTCCAGTATTCTTGCCTGGGAATCCCATGGGCAGAGGAGCCTGGTGGGCTACATCCATGGGGTCACAAAAGTGGGACACAACTTAGCCACTAAACAACAACAGTCCACTCTGGTAGTTTTGGTTACCATGTCATGACTCCCAGATCTGTAAATTGGGCTCAGAGCTTTCCAATTGTCTACTATGCAGCTCTACCTAGATTTCAAACTCTTACACCTGAAGTGGAATTCATGGTCTTGCTTAAGCAACAACTCTCGATCTCATATTGCAATAAATGGTACCACACCCTCCATATTGCCCTAGCTGGTATCCTACGTATAATCTTTACCTTTTCCAAATGGAGCCCTCCGTCCTGTCTAACAGAAATTAGTCACTGGTACTTACCACGTCTAGCTGTCATCTGCCTTTCAGATTGCTGTCTTCTCAACTAGTTTTCCTGCTTCTCATCTTGCCCCTGATTCTCCTATGTGTTCTCTACATAGTAACTGACCATAATGGTCTTTTTAAAGTATATTTACGATCACGTCATTTGGCTTAAAGAATCTATCATGGTTCCCAGCTGCTCTCATCATAGAGGAGACACTTCTTAATGTCATCAGACTCCTGAGTTTCTCTTTGCTGAACTGCTTATGGTTACTGAATATTCCCTATGTCTATATTCTTCTGGACTTCTGTATATCTGCACTTCCACTTTAAAAAATTTTTTTCTTTAGAGCACACTTTCCCTTATTACCTCCCATGGTTCCCGTTACAGGTCGTTTGTGGGCAGCCTTGCTGACCTGGGCTTCCCTGGTGGCTCAGAGGTTAAAGCATCTGCTTGCAGTGCGGAGACCTGGGTTCGATCCCTGGGTCTGGAAGATCCCCTGGAGAAGGAAATGGCAACCCACTCCAGTATTCTGCCTGGAGAATCCCATGGACAGAGGAGCCTGGTGGGCTACAGTCCATGGGGGTCACAAAGAGTTGGACATGACTGAGCAACTTCACTTTCACTTTCACTTGCTGGCCCAGCCTCTGGGCTGTGCTGGGCACTCCTGTGAGCCTCCTACATACCCCTTCCTCAGCATGGGGGCACTTCAGGCCCTGGGCAGCAGCTCTGGCCTTTCATTGGTACATCCCCAGCATATCTGGGGCTTCTTGCAAAACCAAAAAAGCTATTTTGGTAAATAGCTGTCAAGAGAATGAAGTAGGTACTCTCTAAATGTTTGAATGCATGAATGTTTATTTTCCTGGCCTTGAAATGGTGATTTCAACACCTCTCTCAGCATTTTTGAGAAAAATTGGATAATGACTAGAAGTATTTAGTAGACTGTGTATTATTAAATGCTATGCAAAAAAATAGTTATGTGTATAGCTGAGAATTTGATGTTCCCCCCGGGGTAAATGGCTTGAAAACTGGAATTTTACGAAAGCACAACATGAATAGAGATAGAATTTAGTCTACACGTTGAAAAATAAGAAAAACTTGCACGTGTGACTAGAAAGCAGACCCCTGGAAAAAGGTATGTGTCTGCAGAGCTCTTAAAAGGGATATGACTCCCCCAAACAGGCTGTTTCGGACAAGCAGGGATCTCTGTATAGAGACATTTTTAACCAATTTATAAGCAGTGTTTAAGATTTTAGCCCCTAAAACTCACCTTTTATTTCTTTCTCCTTTGAGATCTCAAATTGCAAAGTGTAGGTTTTGAGATGTGAAAACTTGGAGCATCAGTGAAATGACTTGGAATGTGCTGACCTGCCCACCAGGAGCCGCTGGTTCCTAGAGAGCTGTGTGCGTCGAGTGCAGCCTCTGTGGTTTCAGGATGGAGACAGACTAATCGACCCAAACAAGTGGGAGGAGCAGTTTGAGTTTTTGACAGCCTCGGTGGTTTCAGGTGGAGGCTCTGCCAAGATGGAAGCAGAATGTAGACCTGAGCAAGTGAGGAGAGCATTTTGCGTGCTTGAACCGCAAGCTTTTTTAGGAGCCCGGGCGTGAGGTTCGGCTGCTGCCAGGCTCTCCTTTGGGTTCCCCCGCTGGCTCAGCAGTAAGGACTTCTGCCAGCGCAGGAGACGCGAGTGGGATTCCTGGGTCGGGAGGATCTCCTGGAAGAGGAAATGGCAACCCACTCCAGTATGCTTGCCTGGGAAATCCCATGGACAGAGACGCGCAGGCTACAGTTTGGGGGGTCACAGAGAGTTAGACGCTACTGAGCAGAGCAGGCTGTCCGTGGGCAGGTCCTCAGGGAAATGCCTGAGCGCGGCCTCTCGGAGACTTCCTTGAAGGAACAGAAATGTTGGCAGTGCCCCCAGGGGTGGGTATCAGCTCTAGAAGCAGCAGCATCTAGTGCCATAGAAGTCTGAGGGTGTTCCTCTGAGGACTGCCATCCTCAAGACGCCGAGAAGGCAAAAGATGTGTCCTGTGCAGGAGCCGCTTTGAAGAGGTTCCCATTGGCTGAATCTGGGATAATTTGAACCTCAAAATACCGGATTTTATGCTCAGAATAAGGTAGGAATTCAGGCTCCTTCAGTGTAGCTCGTTAAGTATAGCCTCAAATATAGTTCTCCAGATCTTTAGGGACTTCCCTGGTGGCTCAGATGGTAAAGCGTCTGTCTACAATGCGGGAGGCCTGGGTTTGATCCCTGGGTCGGGAAGATTCCCTGGAGAAAGACAAGGAAAAGCTCCTCACCTGTCTGTCGAATGTGGTTCACCAGAGTTAGCATAGCTGGAAAGGCTCACCAGGATTGTCAGACTGAGTCTCCCCAGGTGATAAATTTGAATTAGAAAACAGAACATGAGGCCTCCTAGTCTCAGTTATCCTTACGGATGGGGTATCCAAGAGGGCATCTTTTCCCGGTGTCCCTGTGTCTGTTAATACACAGTGTTGTTTACTAGTTGACGTCACCCGTGACAAGATCCTGTTTCACTCTTCCATTCATTAGTTTAACAAATGTTTACCAAGTGCCTGCATGTACCAAGAACTGTTCTGGTTCAAACAGGACAACAGTAATAGTAGTCTCTTATGCTTTCTTGGGATTTTTTTCTGTTTACAGAATTGGTCATTTGATCTTCACAAGAGCTGGAAAGTGGGCTCTAATAGACGTCTATCCCTACACTGTGTTACAGATGAGGGAAGTCTCCCTGTACCTGAGAAGTCCTGGTGGTCCTGAACCCCATCTTAAGCCAAGAACTGTTGAGTATAAATGAGATGAATGTGTCATTGCTGTTGACACATTGGAAATTTCCTGAATTGTAGGTCTATAGGATTTACACGATCTTTATTTGGGAGGTTTGTCCCTGAGAGGCCATGATGCTATCGTGAGTCCTCCAAAATAAAGAGAGAGGGTTTTTTTGTTGGTGGGGGGGTGGGGACCGAAACGAATGGATGTTGTTTCCCCCACAAATCTCAATATAGCCAATATGTGGTTTATAGCAAAGAATGTGGGGGAAAGAAAGTCGTACATTCTCATGTTACTAATTGAGGTACCACCATCCCCGTGCCAAGCCGTGAATAGCAGCTAAGGAGACCAGAGGGAGGGGTCTGGTTCAGGGAAGGTGCTGTGGGGCACACGCGGAGAGCAGGTAGGGAGGTAGTCCAGGTGGGCCCTGGGCCCTGCTGCTCTGAACCGAGAACGGAAGTCTCGTCTGCAGCACGACCCCTAGGGCTGCTGCTCTGTTAATCCCGTCCATGTGCATTCTCAGGGTTGATTGTGACACTATAGTGCTTGAAGTGTAGCAGCTTAGGGTGTTTGTTGATGGGTGTTTCAGGTCCCTGTGATGAGGATGGATTTTTTTTCTCTTAAGAATCTTGCATCAGTAGTTCGACTCTTGCTTCATAGTCTTTTAGCAGAAGGGTTGAATGTAAAAAAAGCAGTGACAGTTGGTCACCCTGGTCTGAAGTTTGGCTTCAGTAGGACTGCCTTTCAACGTGTCCCTGGTGGCTCAGAGGGTAGATAGTCTGCCTGCAACGTGGGAGACCCAGGTTCGATCCGTGAGTCGGGAAGATCCCCTGGAGAAGGAAATGGCAACCCAATTCAGTATTCTTGCCTGGAGAATCCCATGGACAGAGGAGCCTGGTGGGCTACAGTCCATGGGGTTGCAAAGAGCTGGACACGACTGAGGAACTTCACTTCCTTTCAGCGTGTCCCTGTTGTCAGCACTGCGCTGAGAGCCAGCCAGGCAGAGTCCCTGATGGACTCTACCCATTCTGGTTTTGCACCCAGCAGATAAACCTGTGGGTGTTCAAGGTCCAACAACTAAATTAATTTTACAGTGGAATTCTGCTTCAGGGGAGTTATGCAGTATCAAGTTAGCTTGCTGACAGATGCCATCATTTTGTCATGAATGATAAGAGAACCATTGTGCCAAGGCTTGTATAGTAACACCAGCAAGGAGAGAGCTACTTAGCTGTTCACCTCGCCTTCAGGCTTCCCCATTCCTCAGTCTTTTTGCTGTATTGCCACTGTACTTGGATCTCTGAACCATGAGCCCAAGGATGTCGTGTCTTGCTCAGAAATCTGTGGCATTTCTGCACTGGTTACAACCTAAAGGCCAAACTCCAGGGCATGACTTTCATAGTCCTCCATGTCGAGCATGGTGCTGGCAGGCCCTTCCAGCCTCAGTGATAAGTCGATTTCACACTGGCCAGCCAGGCCACCTTGCTAAAGGGACCAGGTGGTTTGTATTTCCATACCTTTATTCATGTCACTTCCTGCGCCAAGAATTATTTATCCTCTCTCCCAACCTCCCACAGGTTCCACAAAATCTGGCTTGTGTTCCAAGGCTTGGCTGGGGGTCCCTCCTGAGAATTGCTGGCTACACCCCAGAGTCCTGGTGACTATTCTCTTAGAGCTGCTCATGAAATCCTCTTCCCCCAGTTTTGCTGTGGCCCCATTGAGGGCAGTTTTTTCACTTAAACAGAAAATAAACCCGCCCACAGCCTGTCTGGAGACACATGACATCATTACACTTTGTTCTAAGCAAAAGGCTAATATGGGTTTCTCTTTATTAGCCTCATGGTTAGAATTTATATATGTTTTGCAAAAAACGATTTTTAAAGGTACTGCAGATGTTACAAGTTTCTGTAAGCTTTCACAGCCTTCAGGTAGCTAGTAAAGTGATGAGCGTTGGCCGTGGAGCTCCTGTTATACTAACTTCGTGGTTGCCTCAGGGATTTACAAGAAGTGTTTTATTAAGCTAATACCGAAGTTTCCAGTTACATTACATGCGTTATTTTCCATGATTAGAAATGCTGTTTTTACATTAATTATCGTGGGATTGCATGGCTGCTTGTGAAAATGAAAGTTTGTGAGCTCATTTCTCTGGAGCCACTTAACAATGAGTTAGCAAAGGGTGAGCATTTGTTAGTTTGGGTGTAGATCTCTCCCGTACCTTCCAGAGTCAGACACAGAGTCCTGATCACCTCTGAATTCCCCTTTACCCCCAGTACCTGATACAGTCAATAAATTACTGTCCATGTAGTAATAAATTCAGTATTCGTACTCCTCTACTGCCACCACCCTTCCTTTCTCTCCCTACCCCTTCTCTCTAACTACTGCTTCCATAGCTATAGGCTTCCTTGTGGCTCAGCTGGTGAAGAATCCACCTGCAATGAGGGGGACCTGGGTTCGATCCCTGGGTTGGGAACATCCCCGGGAGAAGGGAAAGGCTACCCACTCCAGCATTCTGGCCTGGAGAATTCCATGGACTGTATAGTCCATGGAGTCACAAAGAGTTGGACACAACTGAGCGACTTTCACTTCCACTTTCCATACCTGTGGAGGCCTGTGCAGTTTCAGAAATGCAAGTGTGTAAACACTGTCAGATGTGATGACAGTTAGCATAAATGTAGTTTAGGAGAAGGACTGGTTTCCTCACACCATAATTATTTCCCAGGGTGAAAAAAAGGACAAACCTTTGTGTTACCCAGTAAAATGTTGTTCATTTTTTTTTTTTTTTTTTTTTTTTGCTATTCATTTGCTTGTATTTAAATTACTAAGTTAAATTTCTGTATCTTCTCTTTTCCAGCCGTCAAAAATAAGGATTAATTTAGAAGATAATGTACAATATGTGTCCATGAGAAGTAAGTTGATTCCTGAATAGGTTTTAGGTTTTGCTGTTTTATGATTTCAGTGATTTGTTTTAAAGGTACCTGAGTTGATGAGTAACTTAAATAAAATGTACTATTTGTAGACTGAAATGTCAAGCTTGGAATTGCGGCAAGAACTCCTGAGGTGGTAGTGCACACAAAACTGCACAAATGCCAGTTTACTCTTCATTGCTTTGGAAATGTCTTTTTTTTTTTTCTAAATGGTCCTTGTTTAGGGATATTTCCCGGAGATCTATGAGAGCAGTTATTGTCATCAGTGGAACTGAAGGAGGTTTGGCAACAAACGTGAGGACAGTCTTTGCCCTCCTGGTTTCCTGTGGTTCCTCGTGCTCTTTCCGTCTACTCCTGCCCTAATCTCAGGGGATAGACGGTGCCTAGACACCCAGTATGAATCTTAACATCAGCCTTCATTTCTCCTCGGCACCCCCCCACAGTCCCACCAATATCTGGCCCCCAATTTTCCTCTGGAAGCGTTTCCTTTGTCTGCCCCATGCCATGACTTAGACTCATGTCTCACATGTATTGAGCTCAGGCAGTGCCTGGCCTGTATTCAGCTCTTTTCATGGATTATCACAGCAACCCTTCAAAGTAAAGGCATGGATTATTATTCCTTTTCAATAGACGAGTAAACGGAGGCCCAGAGGGATTAAGTAACTTGTCCATTCAGGATTCATCCCCCTGCTCAGATTTGAGCGTGCAGTCTTATCTGTGGGTCAGGTTCTGCTTCCTGCGCATGCCACCCTGGCACAGCTGCCCACACTGGTCATCTCTGCCAGGCCTTCTCTGCTGCCCATGGGTCTCTCTAACCCAGAAACACGATGGTGATTTCACTCAGTCAAACAGACAGGTTGACTGAATCTGCAGATAGGGTTCAAATTATATAAATTATACACAGGCTAACTCTTGCCTTTGTCAAGTGTCAGATGTAAATGTTTTTAAAGTCAGAATTTCTCATTTGTAATCTTGCAAGGTTTTATAGAATGGTGACTATCTTCTACTTAAAAAAAAAAATTCTTATCTAATCCTGTTTAATCTTTAAGTATAGGAGTAGTCTCCACATAGAAGACATTTACGTTATAAAATATGTCCTTTTGTTTCTTGGAGTAACCACCAGTGGTCTTTAAGTTGAATATAATATCATAGAGGTTCTGGAGAAGAGCATTTCTGATTGAAGATAGGATGACTGTTTCTTTGAAGCATTCTGTGGTGTGCTATGAAGTAGGAAAAAAAGTGTAATCACATATTCCACACCAGGAGGACAGCTAATTATTTGTAGAATTTATTTCCTCTGCACTCTAAACCATAAGAGCTATTATTTTAGTATCAAACTGGGAAAGATGGAAAGAATGATAATATTCAGTTTTGGCAAGGGTAAGAGAGGAGGCCCTTATAAACTTTGTAAAACTGATAGAACCCACATCCTGAATAGCAGGTTTGGCAGCATTTAAAAATACGCTTTTACTTAACAGTTCCACATCTTAAAACCTATCTAAAGGAAACAGACGCATACAAAAATTTAGCTTCTAGGGGATTCATTGAAGTATTTTGCAAAATAGTAAAATTAGAAATAATTTGAATTTCCAGCATTAAGCCGAGTTGAGCAAATATTCCGTGCAGTTAACCATGCAGCCGTAAAGAATAAAGTTGAAATAAATTTGTTGACACATCAGAATGTTCATAATACTGAATTAAGAAACAATATGTTAAAAAGTGGTATGTTTCTATTCTCGTTTTTTAAGACTATATATATTTACATATTTACGTGAGCATGTGAAAGAGTGTGCGTAGTGTCGGGGTATCTGGAAGACCACAGTAATGAATAAATGAGGGAATTAAAGAGATTTTTCCCTATTCATTTACTTATCTGTTAATATAGGGTACTGAATATTTTAAAAAATAGTCACGCCACTTTCCCTCAAGGTATATCCTAACCAGCCAAAGACTGATTTGAGCCCTTTCCAGATTTCATCAGGTTGGTTTAGACTATAACATGTATAGGGACATTTTAAACATTTTTTTTAGAGCTAAATCTCTAACTTTGCTTCATAAAGAATTTCTTGACTTGAGGACCAAATGAGAAATTTGATTCTAAACATCACTTCTAATCCTGTTCCTGAGAGTGGTATGGATACAGATGCAGGCTTACCATTTATGTCTGGTATATGCCGTTCAGATTCACATACTCAATGGAAACTGGTTGCATATTTCAAATACTCCTTTAAATCTAAAGCCTTTGTTTACCTGGAATAGGCTAATAAGTTTTCATCCACTTTGAGAAGTCGATTTTGTAAAAATGAGCTATGATTTGGTCAGTGGGTAGACTATCTGTAGGTGTCTGTGGTTATTGATCAAGAAGAAATAAATGGGCTTTTTAATGAATTGAGAAAGAAGTGCTATTTAAAATTGTATGGATTGTGTTTGTTTTGTTTCCCAGAAGCACTAAAAGTGAAGAGACCTCGTTTTGATGTGTCACTGGTTTACTTAACGCGAAAATTTATGGATCTTGTCAGAGCTGCTCCAGGGGGCATTCTTGACTTAAACAAGGTTGCAACGAAACTGGGAGTACGAAAACGAAGAGTGTACGACATCACCAACGTCTTAGATGGAATCGACCTGGTTGAAAAGAAGTCTAAGAACCATATTAGATGGATGTGAGTTGTTTTCAGACTTTTCATGTTTTTTTTTTTTCCTCCTCAATCAGTGACAATACTGTGCTTAAAACCAACTAGATACTATCAGTGGTTTTTTTTTTTCTACTTGGTACCAATTAAAAGCCATATAATATCATCCCAATATGCAAAAGCTGAGTGGAGTCATGAGTAGTTTTAAGAATTTCACTTTTCAAGATAAGTGGGCATCTGATTGTGTAGGAATTAAAAAGAAAATGAAATTTCCTCAGTTTCAATTGAGCATTGATACCAGGGGGGAAATCAGTTAAGGTGGTAAAACAGTGGTTCTTGCACTGGAGTGTGAACACAGAGAGCCCTCCTCCCAAGGAGCTGTAATTCAGTTTTGGGAGAAGGCAGATACCGTCTTCTTAACAGCGACCCCCAGTGGTTATGGTGCAGGGCAGGCTTGGAAACACAATTCCCTGAATGTTTAAAAAAAAAAAAAAAAATTCAGGAGGCTGCCTATCTCAGAGTCAATTGGTAAAGACTTAGCATATGATTAGGAAGGATTTCAGGGAAAGAAGACCTTATGGTATAAATGTAGATATTATGTATAGATAAGTGGGGGGGACACATACACACACGCAAAGGAAGGGAGCTGTTATACTTAACAACACACAAGTATTTAGAATCAGTAAGAAACAGTTCCAGCATATAAGTACCTAGATACCTTGCAGGCAAAAGAAAATCTACCAGCCAAGATCATTAAATGATTCTCAACAGGTAACTTCGCTATTAGAGGAAAGGGGTTCAAAAAGGAGGTTATTTTTTTAGTAGTACAGAATTGCAAATTGAATTCTAATTTGAACATGTTTGCTAAATAATAACTACCATTCTAGGGGCTAATGTTGGATTGTGTTTTAAATCATTAATTAGAACCAGATTTGAGAACTAGCAAGCAAAAGATAAAGTTGTAACAGCCTCTCCCCTCTTAATTTTCTATAAAGATCAAAGAAAAGAATGAGTATCAGTAGTTGCTCAAGTCATATCATATTGGGGCAGACCATAATAAAGAAAATAAATCTTTGAAAAAATATCATTATATTCAGGTAGAACCAGATTAAATATGCACTGTAGGGAAAAATTAAGACTCAGGATTTAGCAGATGAACTGTCATTTGGCCAGTATGTGCTGTTTTTCCTGTGCAAAAACTAAAGGGTTTTTGTCAAAAGGGCTTCTCACGTGGCTCACTAGGTAGGGAATCCACCTGCAGTGCAGAGGACACAGGAGACGCTGATTCGATCTGTGAGTCAGGAAGATCCCCTGGAAGAGAAAACAGCACTCCAGTGTCTTTGCCTGGAAAATCCCACGGACAGAGGAGCCCGGCAGGCTTCAGTCCAAAGGGTCACAAAAGAGTCAGACACAACTGAGCACAAACACGAATGGACAGGAGCTTGTCAAAAGTTACACTGTGGAAAGCAGAGCTGGGCTGAAACTGGGTGCTGCTGACTCAGTTCACTGCTCACTGAACTTTAGTAATTCCGTAGAACTTCTGATTTCCAGAGGGTCATGATGTTGGTTTTGTTTTTAAAGTTTCTGTGTCAGAGAATAGAAATGGTGACAAAAACCAGAGAAGTAGTGGTTGCCTAGAGTAACAGGAGAACAGGAGTGGACTTTGGTAGCTGTTGTCTGTTGTGGGAGACACCAGGTGTAAACTTCTGGAGACATTCCAGTAACCTAACTTATATTAATTTGTAATCTCCCAGATGTAGTTGATAGTGATCTTTTTCTTTTAAAGAGGATCTGATCTTAGCAATTTTGGAGCAGTGCCCCAACAGAAGAAGCTGCAGGAGGAGCTATCTGACTTATCAGCAATGGAAGATGCCCTGGATGAGTTAATCAAGGATTGTGCTCAGCAGTTGTTTGAGTTAACAGATGACAAAGAAAATGAAAGATATCCTTTAATCTGTACCCTAAAAAAAAAAATCTCCCAAAGCAGTTACCTTAAATAGCAATTACCTTAATAGTAAATACCTCAGCTTGGAAATTTAATTAATATATTTAAGATACAAAACCAGACCTTTCGAAGTGAATGAACTGCTCTAGCAATGATACTGAAACTGCCTTTCCAGTCCACCAAGCCTGACACAGTTGGATGGTCACGCTCTTCAGCTCAGTGTCTCTGGGACCAAAGGGGGAGATTGTCTTTGATTCTGATCTCCTCCCAAGTATCCTAGACAGTTTTGCTGCCGTGTTCCCCATGCAGCACCTTTCTGAGGTGTCAACAATACTGAGCTAGTCCACGTTTCAAATTTACTTAAGTTCTACACCAGTCAAAAACTCCTGTTTCCACAATACAGTTACTGGAAGGAAAGTAAATGCTGTCACTGGACTCAGTCAAAAAGGTCTGTGGAGTTAAAAAAAAAAAAATGCTGGGGAAACCCTTTAAATCAGGTAAGTGGTAAAATTTCAAGCAATACAATAAAAGAAGATGAGAAAAATTCAGGTAGCAAGATGGAAAATAGTTTGGGATGAGAGCACTCCCCTGAGTACATGATAGTCCTGAAAAACTGGTTCTAAGTTGTTTCTACTACTAACAGATTCTTTCTCCCTTACATTTTAGGAGATTGTCATCAAAACACTTTTTTTCCCCTAGAGGTTCTCATAAGATGTAGCAATGATAAAGAAAAGTACAGGAAGGTTTGAATACCTTCGTGTGGTGTCTTTGTTTTAAACACCCAGATTTTATTACTATTTTTTCCTCCAGAAAGTGTCATCACTATCACAGTAGTGTAAAAGAATTCTTTTGAGTTATATTGTAAAACTTCATAAAATTCTAATGATCATTGATGAAATAGTAAGAATTACATATGAAATAACTTTTTAATCTCCACCCTCTGTTTAGAGACCCTTAACTGATTTTTACACTAGCATATGTGACGTATCAAGACATTCACAGCATCCAAGCCTTCCATGAGCAGATTGTAATTGCAGTTAAAGCGCCGGCAGAAACCAGATTGGATGTTCCAGCTCCCAAAGAGGTAGGTAGCCCTGCTTTTGTGTGTGTGTGTGTGTGTGTGTGTGTGTGTGTATATATGTGTGTGTGTGTGTGAAACCAGATTGGATGTTCCAGCTCCCAAAGAGGTAAGTAGCCCTGCTTTTGTGTGTGTGTGTGTGTGTGTGTGTACGCACATATGTGCATGCATGTTTGTGTGTGTGTGTGCGTGTGCTGAGTTGCTCAAGTCATATCTGACTCTTTGCCACCTAATGGACTTTAGCCCACCAAGCTTTTCTATACGTGGGGATTCTCCAAGCAAGAATTCTCCACCACCACCACCCCCAACCCCTGTTCTTAAGAAGGTTTAAAGGGAAACGGGCTTCCCTGGTGGCTCAGCAGTAAAGAATCCACCTACAATGCAGGAGATGAGGGTTCAATCCCTGTGTTGGGAAGATCCCCTGGAGAAGAAAATGGCAACCCACTCCAATGTTCTTGCCTGGAAAGTCCCACCAACAGAGGAGCCTGGTGGACTGCAGTCCATGGGTCACAAAGAATAGGACACAACTGTGTGACTGAACAGCAACAAAGGGAGGCAAGCCAGCTGCTTCGGCTGTGCGTTGTTGCAGTCCCAGTAACTCAGTAACTCGTGTGCATGGCAGCTGCATCCCTGATCCACAGCTCAAGGCTCTTCACCCATTTTAATGTGTTTAATGTGTTTTGAGTAACACAAACTCACTAGTCATGATTATTGTCCTCTTACAGATGAGAAATCTAAAGCACAGAAAGATAAACTTTCTTACCATCATACAGTAAGTGAGAGAAACAGAATTCAAACCCAGACAGTTTGGCTTCAGAGTCTGTTCTTGGCCGTCATACTATCATGGCCTCTTAGAGGAATCACCAAAAATTGGCCTCAGTGTTAAGATCCAATGTCAAACAGGGCTCTGGGGAATTAGCTCACTAGCCAAACTCATGAAAGACTCACGGATAAAGGAGGACACTAACTTAAACATTCAAAATGAAAAGTAAAATTAATGTGTGTGGAAATACTGCTCACTGCTTGCAGGAAAGTTTGTGTTGAAAGATACTTGTCGAAGATGCGAGTTCAGGGTGGAATCAGAACCAAGGAGTGAGACCATTCTTAGGACGGATGGAGTGCTCATGTCCTGAGAGACTGAAGTCGTGTCCTCTTCTTTGCAATAGGGGACTTAACCTCCCTCAGTGAAGCAGCTCTTACCCACCTTCCCTTTTATCCCCAGAAGACCACAGTCCACGTGAGACCCTAGCTGTTAACTGGACAGTGTATGACAGACAGTTAAGGAGCACCTTTTGTTTATTCCAGTCACACTCAAATTGTGACTTCGAGGTAATAACTTCCTAGTGAGTGCTTCCTGTGGTTCAGTCTAAGCAAGTACATGATATTCTCAAATATATGACAGCAAAGAAACTATCTGGATGAGAATTTCCAAACGTGTCCTTGAAACTTACAGTTCTAATAAGTGAAAAAATAATTCATGAATCCTCTCATTCATCTTAATGCTTTCTGTGTCTTTTGCTAGGATTCTATCACAGTACATATCAGGAGCACCAAAGGGCCCATTGACGTTTATTTATGTGAAGTGGAGCAGGGTTCCCACTCAAGTAATAAAACTTCAGACAGTATAGGGACCTCTTCATCCAAAAGCAAGCCTTTGGAGCACCCTCAACCTGAGAAAGGTAAACAGGCCGATTTGGTTATTAGGAAAATTTAAGATTCTAATGATTTTTTAAATGTATATAGTTTTACAAATGAATATTATGAATATGAATATTTATGAATAACATAAAATGAATATTATGGCCTTAGAGGTATTTTTACTCTTCCTAGCTACAAAAACATGACTTAAAAATTACAGGGTAATTTTTCCTATAGTTGCTTACTGTTTCTAGCAACCCTGTTGTTAAATCCCATGTAATTTTGATATCCATGAGAAGTTAAGAGTTGTTGGTTTCGGAGTGTGGTCTCTGTAAAGAAGGCTGTCTGATCCTCTGACCCAGGCCCTCAGGCTCATGCTTGAGTCCTGGTTTATTATTCTTGTGAGACTGGAAACATTAGCCTTATGCCACTCACGTAAGAATATGGTTCTTAACTGAGGTCTTCCTATTTTATCTTGAATGTTCTCTTAGCTCCCTGCCTTTGAGACCTTCATTTAGGAAGATTTCTCCTGTGTTTGTTATCTTTCAGAAGAAAATCCTCCACAGCAAAGTGAAGAAGTGCTTGAAGTGAGCAACTGATGGTGTTTGAGGGTCCATGCATTGAGTCTCTTGGACTCCTGTGTGGACGAAGTTCCTCAGAGCAATAAATCATCCCTGCCATTTTCTCATTCTTGGTAGCCTCAAGAAGGCCAGGAGTGCCTCCAAGCACTTTGCTCCTTAGATTCTTGGATAATGGCAGTTTGTGCATTTGAAAGCAATTATTCACTGCTTTTTTGCCAGTGAAGCAGTCATCTTGCCTACTGAAATTACTGAATCACACAACTGTGAAACAGACAGGCAGGCGGGGTGGACAGCTCCTCGTGGACTCTGCCCTTTGCCACGCAGATCATGTGTCGTCTTCACAAAAGAAGTTGCCTTACACGGGGTCATGTCTGCGTGGACGGGTGTGCGCACGCACCTGATGTGACGTCTTTGTACATATTTATATAATGTCTAGATCACTTGTGAAATGTGTCTGAGTGGGACTGTTCACCTTTGTACAGCCAAAATAATGTAAATAGCGAAAGAAACAGACATATTCTCTAATTTCTGTGGTCTGTCTATAACTTATTAGAATCCTCTGAATGAGCGTTAGAGGAGTTGTTTCCCTAACTTCTACGTGTAGAAGTACCATAAATGTGTGTGTGCAGTTAAAGTTTGTGGATTTAATGCAAGTATTTCAGTATGGTTTCCCAATGCTAAAGATGGACTTCAGGCTCTCTACAGAGTCATTGTGTCCAAGCAGACTGATGAGATGCCCCACGCTTTGGGGACAGGTATAGAAATGCCATCAGCTCGTGACTGAATTCCGAGCAAGGCATGAATTAATTCAGTTATGGTGATGGTTGAAAACTATTTTAACCTTTCTTGCAAGATTTTGTAAGATGTTTCTATACGCAGCCTTCTCAACCAGAGGGGTTTATTTACAGTGAGTCTGTGGTCCCCTGCCCTCTCTCCAGCTCTAGTCCGACGTTCCCAAGCATCTCGCTCTTTCTACCTCGTCGGGTAAGTCATTACCACTCTGTGCCTCAGTTGACTCAGTAGTTTACCATTAGACTGTGAGCTCCTTGAGGGACTTTGTCTTAATCATTGTTAAGCCCAGCGCCTTGCGCCACTCCTGGCAATTGAAAAGCACTCGATAAATGTTTGAACAAATGAGTGAGTGAGTGAGTGAATGAATGATAGAATTAGACTGATAATACTTGGCTCAAGATTCTTGTATCATTCAGATTCTTATTTTAAACTTTTCTTGCTTTCAAAGAATTGAAGCAATGTGTGATTAGGACCATGTAGAAAAAAAGAGCTTAGGAATAAAAAATCAACATGCTGGAAAATCATGCCGAGTATTGAGGATTGGCACACCTTCAAGCTCCAGTGGCTTTTGCAGTCCTGTCCCTCAGCTGAACACCAGCCTCTTCCCTCCTCACAGTTCCTGCCAGCTGCCTCTGTAGGCCTTGGCCACGAGGCAGAAGGTGTGTGTATCAGTCAGGTGCTCCGCGGAGGATTCCAGGCTCTGCATTGTAGGCTTGGCAGCTGTCAGTTACGTGTGATGGCTAAACATGAGTGGATGAGGCCACCTAATGAGAGGGTTCCAGGAGGAGAAGAGGAAAGGCCCGTTAGCATTTATTTTAAGGGGAGGCACCCACTCCAGTTTCTTGCCTGGAGATTTCCATGGGTCACTAAGTCGGACTCAACTGAGCAACTTAACACTTTTACCAAAGAAAAAGCCTTTCCCAAGAGAGAAAAAGGAGGAGGAGGGAAAGAATGGCTAAAAAAGGTGATGCCCCCAAAGCCCACAAAGGAAGCATGGCCCCAGGTGGTAGCATTTTTCTAAGCAGCAGCTCCTTGTGAAATGTGACAAAGTGTTCTACTTTGCAAATCATTCTGAGAGTAAAGTGAGATCATGTAAAGGAAAGATACATAAATGAATCTTTTTCCTCACTCCAACTTCTGGTGTTTTGTCTCTTCTTTTTACAACTGCTAAAGTAAACATCATTAAACCTGGCCTCCAGGCCCTTCCTCCCAGCTCTGTCCTGAACAGCACTGCCCATCTCTTTGTGCAGGCATACCTCATTTTACTATGCTCTGCGATACTGTGGTTTTTAAAAACTGAAGGTTTGGCCCCCCTGTGTCCAGCAAGTCCATAAGCACTTTTCCTAAAAGCGTTTGCTCATTTCACGTCTGTGTCACATTGTGGTAATTCTTGCAGTATGCCAACTTTTTTTCATGCTGTTACATTTGTTATAAAAAGTTTGATAGATGAGTTACTTCTTATTGATGAAACTATGATTTCTTGAGTTGGGATCTAATCTGGGTGAAGACGCTGTGAAAATTGAAGTGACAACAACAGATTGAGAATATTGTATGAACTTAGTTGATAAAGCGGAAGCAGGGTTTGAGAAGCTCGATGGCAATTCCGAAAGACTCTGTGGGTAAAATGTTAGCAGATGTCGTTGCCTGCTCCAGAGAAGTCATTATGAAAGCCAGAGTCAGCTTCGTTGCTCTCTGGTTTTAGGAAATCGCACAGCCTTTGTCCACCAATGTAAAGCCATGTCTCCAGTCAGCATTATTAATGATAGAGCCACTGCAGCCTCCAGCTCTCAGACCCCCATGTCTATCAGTTAATTCCGAACGTGGAGCAGGAGGGTGGACGTTACTTCTTGGGAAAAGAACCCATAACAGACTTTGCATTGGGGAACCCATGTTAGGATTAAATTCAGCTGCAGGTAGCAGGAAACAACGCCCAAATTAGAGTGGCATAAAAGATGCAGCTTACCTGTCACTTCAGATGCTCAGGGTTGGTGTGGCCTCCACGGGAACGAGGACCAAGGCTCCTTCCAGGTAGTTCTTCCTTCAGGCGAGGCTTCCAATCCCAAGGTCACTTCAGAACCCAGAAGAGGCCCAGGCACGTGTCTGAATGCTAGCCAGCAAGCAGGACAAAGAGAGAAGGGTACACCTCTCCTTGAAGCCACTTCTACACCTCACATCAGGTTACACCCGACATAGCCCCTTAGATTTAGAAATGGAATCCATTGGCGGAGTGGCAGCCCCATGTCCAGCTAACACAGTTCTATTGCTGTTGAAGAAAGAATAGATACACACTGTGTTAGACATGACTATCATTCTCCCATCTGGGCAGGAAGACGGCCTCCTGTTAAGACCACGTGAGAAGTTCTAGCCAGTTAGCTACAAGGAGGCCATGACGTCGTGAAAAGACTACACATCATTCTGCAGTAGCTCTTCCTGCCCTAGCAACTGAAAAAGCCGTATGTTGTAGGTAATGCAGCTCTAAGATCCAGGGGTCCCCATCAACCTCGATCCCTGAGACTGCATGGAATTGCCCTGACAGTCTGCATGCAGCATGAAATGTGTCAAATCATTTTAATTTGGAGCTATTAATAATTTATTACTGTGACAGTCAAGCCTGTCCTAACTAGTATGCTTTGGGACAACTAGTGGTCTCTTCTGTGGGGTTCCCCTGGTGGCTCAGTGGGTAAAGAATCTGCCTGCAATGCAGGAGATGAGGGTTCGATCCTTGGGTCAGGAAGATTCCCCTGGAGGGGGAAATGACCACCAACTCCAGTATTCTTGCCTGGAGAATCCCATGGACTGAGGAGCCTAGTGGGCTAAGCATACATACAGCAGTCTCTGCTACAAGTCAGCGAGTGAAAGACTCAAAACAGCCTCACACCAAACCAGTGTTGTACCTTTGGCACACCCCCAATTGCTGTGGGTTGCTTCTGAGCAGTAAAGTTTAACTGTCAAATCTGTTTGTTGGCTATTAGCATCATGGGAGTCGAACAGGAATTTGTGTAATGGTTGCCACCTAGTGGAGGGTTAACAGTTGTCAGATCTCTTGTTTCCAATTAAGCAGATGCTGCTTGAGACTGAATAGCATTGACTTTAAATTTTCAGAGCCCATTCTGTTGATACAGTCAATTCATACTAACTTTTCCATATTAGGATTTAAATAACTTGGGAAGAAAGAAGTTACAACTGTTAAGGAATCAGCATTATATGCTAGAGTGTCCTTATTCTCTGTCCTTGCCATAATCTAGTCTGCAGACATCTTCACACCTCTCAGAGCATCTCATTGGTCCGTGCATTGGATCTATTGAACAAAAAGTAACAAATGCCTTAGATGTTTTCAGTAAGATATATTTGTTCTGAAAATGGTACAACACGCACTTAATACCAAGTATCCTATCAAGCAGGGTCCAGTAGAAAAACCACGGTAGGTTTTGCTTCAGAGGGAGTTAATACAAGGAGGCTGAAGTAGCAAAAAGGGAGCTCGAGGTAGCAAATAGTAATAGTTCAGGCAGCAGGTGCCATCCCCCAGGATGAAGTAGCATTCCCATAACGTGGGAGCCCACAGGAGAGGTCTTCACCTCTCTGGAGGAGATGCCACACCAGTGCTCTGCTGACGGAGACACCCAGCTAGGGATTGGTGCTCAAGTCTGGTCAGGGAGGGACACTGGCGTGCACACTATTTATGGGGCTACAGCCACTAGTGCTGGCCCTTCTGAGAGGACACCATGGCCGGTGCTTGCTGGAGTGACCAAAGGCATCTGCAAACAAGCCACGCAACGCTCTGTTGCTGCAGGGATGCTGACGGGCTAGAAAAAGGGAAGTCTCTTCTCTCCTCTTGCCGCCATCCATTCTCCCACCACTGCCTCCTTCTCAGCACCCAGCCAGCCCTCAGGGAAGGAAGGGCCATGGGGTCTGCAGGGCCCAGCCCCAGGGGGACAGAACAGCGTAGAAGGGTGGGCTTGGATCTAGGAGAGGAAACTTCCTACTGTAATGGCCCCAAGGTGTGGCAGCCCCAGCCCTGCCCTTGGCCAGCTATGGCATAAGAGAAACCACCCTGTTAATCTCACCTGGAGGCTAACTGTAAAGTTCCATCAAACTGTTGACCCTTGAGTAACACAAATCCAGTTACATGTGGATTTTTTCAACAAATACTGCAGGATTACATGATCCCAGGTTGGTCGAACCCACAGATGCGGAACTCACAGGGGAACCACAAACAGGAAAACAGACTATAAAGTTGTATGTGGTGGCTCAGTGGTAAAGAAACTGCCTGCCAATGCAGGAGACCTGCCAATCAGTTCGATCCCGGATCCAGGAAGGCCCCACATGCCTCTGAGCAACTAAGCCCATTGATATTCAGTTGCTAAGTTGTGTCTGACTCTGCAACCCCATGGACTGCAGCACGCCAGGCTTCCCTGTCCTTTATCATCTCCCAGAGCTTGCTCAGATTCATGTCCATTGAATTGGTGATGCCATTTTGTACAGCCAAAATAATGTAAATAGCGAAAGAAACAGACATATTCTCTAATTTCTGTGGTCTGTCTATAACTTATTAGAATCCTCTGAATGAGCGTTAGAGGAGTTGTTTCCCTAACTTCTACGTGTAGAAGTACCATAAATGTGTGTGTGCAGTTAAAGTTTGTGGATTTAATGCAAGTATTTCAGTATGGTTTCCCAATGCTAAAGATGGACTTCAGGCTCTCTACAGAGTCATTGTGTCCAAGCAGACTGATGAGATGCCCCACGCTTTGGGGACAGGTATAGAAATGCCATCAGCTCGTGACTGAATTCCGAGCAAGGCATGAATTAATTCAGTTATGGTGATGGTTGAAAACTATTTTAACCTTTCTTGCAAGATTTTGTAAGATGTTTCTATACGCAGCCTTCTCAACCAGAGGGGTTTATTTACAGTGAGTCTGTGGTCCCCTGCCCTCTCTCCAGCTCTAGTCCGACGTTCCCAAGCATCTCGCTCTTTCTACCTCGTCGGGTAAGTCATTACCACTCTGTGCCTCAGTTGACTCAGTAGTTTACCATTAGACTGTGAGCTCCTTGAGGGACTTTGTCTTAATCATTGTTAAGCCCAGCGCCTTGCGCCACTCCTGGCAATTGAAAAGCACTCGATAAATGTTTGAACAAATGAGTGAGTGAGTGAGTGAATGAATGATAGAATTAGACTGATAATACTTGGCTCAAGATTCTTGTATCATTCAGATTCTTATTTTAAACTTTTCTTGCTTTCAAAGAATTGAAGCAATGTGTGATTAGGACCATGTAGAAAAAAAGAGCTTAGGAATAAAAAATCAACATGCTGGAAAATCATGCCGAGTATTGAGGATTGGCACACCTTCAAGCTCCAGTGGCTTTTGCAGTCCTGTCCCTCAGCTGAACACTAGCCTCTTCCCTCCTCACAGTTCCTGCCAGCTGCCTCTGTAGGCCTTGGCCACGAGGCAGAAGGTGTGTGTATCAGTCAGGTGCTCCGCGGAGGATTCCAGGCTCTGCATTGTAGGCTTGGCAGCTGTCAGTTACGTGTGATGGCTAAACATGAGTGGATGAGGCCACCTAATGAGAGGGTTCCAGGAGGAGAAGAGGAAAGGCCCGTTAGCATTTATTTTAAGGGGAGGCACCCACTCCAGTTTCTTGCCTGGAGATTTCCATGGGTCACTAAGTCGGACTCAACTGAGCAACTTAACACTTTTACCAAAGAAAAAGCCTTTCCCAAGAGAGAAAAAGGAGGAGGAGGGAAAGAATGGCTAAAAAAGGTGATGCCCCCAAAGCCCACAAAGGAAGCATGGCCCCAGGTGGTAGCATTTTTCTAAGCAGCAGCTCCTTGTGAAATGTGACAAAGTGTTCTACTTTGCAAATCATTCTGAGAGTAAAGTGAGATCATGTAAAGGAAAGATACATAAATGAATCTTTTTCCTCACTCCAACTTCTGGTGTTTTGTCTCTTCTTTTTACAACTGCTAAAGTAAACATCATTAAACCTGGCCTCCAGGCCCTTCCTCCCAGCTCTGTCCTGAACAGCACTGCCCATCTCTTTGTGCAGGCATACCTCATTTTACTATGCTCTGCGATACTGTGGTTTTTAAAAACTGAAGGTTTGGCCCCCCTGTGTCCAGCAAGTCCATAAGCACTTTTCCTAAAAGCGTTTGCTCATTTCACGTCTGTGTCACATTGTGGTAATTCTTGCAGTATGCCAACTTTTTTTCATGCTGTTACATTTGTTATAAAAAGTTTGATAGATGAGTTACTTCTTATTGATGAAACTATGATTTCTTGAGTTGGGATCTAATCTGGGTGAAGACGCTGTGAAAATTGAAGTGACAACAACAGATTGAGAATATTGTATGAACTTAGTTGATAAAGCGGAAGCAGGGTTTGAGAAGCTCGATGGCAATTCCGAAAGACTCTGTGGGTAAAATGTTAGCAGATGTCGTTGCCTGCTCCAGAGAAGTCATTATGAAAGCCAGAGTCAGCTTCGTTGCTCTCTGGTTTTAGGAAATCGCACAGCCTTTGTCCACCAATGTAAAGCCATGTCTCCAGTCAGCATTATTAATGATAGAGCCACTGCAGCCTCCAGCTCTCAGACCCCCATGTCTATCAGTTAATTCCGAACGTGGAGCAGGAGGGTGGACGTTACTTCTTGGGAAAAGAACCCATAACAGACTTTGCATTGGGGAACCCATGTTAGGATTAAATTCAGCTGCAGGTAGCAGGAAACAACGCCCAAATTAGAGTGGCATAAAAGATGCAGCTTACCTGTCACTTCAGATGCTCAGGGTTGGTGTGGCCTCCACGGGAACGAGGACCAAGGCTCCTTCCAGGTAGTTCTTCCTTCAGGCGAGGCTTCCAATCCCAAGGTCACTTCAGAACCCAGAAGAGGCCCAGGCACGTGTCTGAATGCTAGCCAGCAAGCAGGACAAAGAGAGAAGGGTACACCTCTCCTTGAAGCCACTTCTACACCTCACATCAGGTTACACCCGACATAGCCCCTTAGATTTAGAAATGGAATCCATTGGCGGAGTGGCAGCCCCATGTCCAGCTAACACAGTTCTATTGCTGTTGAAGAAAGAATAGATACACACTGTGTTAGACATGACTATCATTCTCCCATCTGGGCAGGAAGACGGCCTCCTGTTAAGACCATGTGAGAAGTTCTAGCCAGTTAGCTACAAGGAGGCCATGACGTCGTGAAAAGACTACACATCATTCTGCAGTAGCTCTTCCTGCCCTAGCAACTGAAAAAGCCGTATGTTGTAGGTAATGCAGCTCTAAGATCCAGGGGTCCCCATCAACCTCGATCCCTGAGACTGCATGGAATTGCCCTGACAGTCTGCATGCAGCATGAAATGTGTCAAATCATTTTAATTTGGAGCTATTAATAATTTATTACTGTGACAGTCAAGCCTGTCCTAACTAGTATGCTTTGGGACAACTAGTGGTCTCTTCTGTGGGGTTCCCCTGGTGGCTCAGTGGGTAAAGAATCTGCCTGCAATGCAGGAGATGAGGGTTCGATCCTTGGGTCAGGAAGATTCCCCTGGAGGGGGAAATGACCACCAACTCCAGTATTCTTGCCTGGAGAATCCCATGGACTGAGGAGCCTAGTGGGCTAAGCATACATACAGCAGTCTCTGCTACAAGTCAGCGAGTGAAAGACTCAAAACAGCCTCACACCAAACCAGTGTTGTACCTTTGGCACACCCCCAATTGCTGTGGGTTGCTTCTGAGCAGTAAAGTTTAACTGTCAAATCTGTTTGTTGGCTATTAGCATCATGGGAGTCGAACAGGAATTTGTGTAATGGTTGCCACCTAGTGGAGGGTTAACAGTTGTCAGATCTCTTGTTTCCAATTAAGCAGATGCTGCTTGAGACTGAATAGCATTGACTTTAAATTTTCAGAGCCCATTCTGTTGATACAGTCAATTCATACTAACTTTTCCATATTAGGATTTAAATAACTTGGGAAGAAAGAAGTTACAACTGTTAAGGAATCAGCATTATATGCTAGAGTGTCCTTATTCTCTGTCCTTGCCATAATCTAGTCTGCAGACATCTTCACACCTCTCAGAGCATCTCATTGGTCCGTGCATTGGATCTATTGAACAAAAAGTAACAAATGCCTTAGATGTTTTCAGTAAGATATATTTGTTCTGAAAATGGTACAACACGCACTTAATACCAAGTATCCTATCAAGCAGGGTCCAGTAGAAAAACCACGGTAGGTTTTGCTTCAGAGGGAGTTAATACAAGGAGGCTGAAGTAGCAAAAAGGGAGCTCGAGGTAGCAAATAGTAATAGTTCAGGCAGCAGGTGCCATCCCCCAGGATGAAGTAGCATTCCCATAACGTGGGAGCCCACAGGAGAGGTCTTCACCTCTCTGGAGGAGATGCCACACCAGTGCTCTGCTGACGGAGACACCCAGCTAGGGATTGGTGCTCAAGTCTGGTCAGGGAGGGACACTGGCGTGCACACTATTAATGGGGCTACAGCCACTAGTGCTGGCCCTTCTGAGAGGACACCATGGCCGGTGCTTGCTGGAGTGACCAAAGGCATCTGCAAACGAGCCACGCAACGCTCTGTTGCTGCAGGGATGCTGACGGGCTAGAAAAAGGGAAGTCTCTTCTCTCCTCTTGCCGCCATCCATTCTCCCACCACTGCCTCCTTCTCAGCACCCAGCCAGCCCTCAGGGAAGGAAGGGCCATGGGGTCTGCAGGGCCCAGCCCCAGGGGGACAGAACAGCGTAGAAGGGTGGGCTTGGATCTAGGAGAGGAAACTTCCTACTGTAATGGCCCCAAGGTGTGGCAGCCCCAGCCCTGCCCTTGGCCAGCTATGGCATAAGAGAAACCACCCTGTTAATCTCACCTGGAGGCTAACTGTAAAGTTCCATCAAACTGTTGACCCTTGAGTAACACAAATCCAGTTACATGTGGATTTTTTCAACAAATACTGCAGGATTACATGATCCCAGGTTGGTCGAACCCACAGATGCGGAACTCACAGGGGAACCACAAACAGGAAAACAGACTATAAAGTTGTATGTGGTGGCTCAGTGGTAAAGAAACTGCCTGCCAATGCAGGAGACCTGCCAATCAGTTCGATCCCGGATCCAGGAAGGCCCCACATGCCTCTGAGCAACTAAGCCCATTGATATTCAGTTGCTAAGTTGTGTCTGACTCTGCAACCCCATGGACTGCAGCACGCCAGGCTTCCCTGTCCTTTATCATCTCCCAGAGCTTGCTCAGATTCATGTCCATTGAATTGGTGATGCCATCCAACCATCTCGTCCTTTGTCGTCCCCTTTTCTTCCTGCCTTTAATCTTTCCCAGCATCAAGGCTTTTCAGCTCTTTGCATCAGGTGGCCAAAGGATTGGAGTTTCAGCTTCAGCAGCAGTCCTTCCAGTGAATAGTCAGGGCTGATTTCCTTTAGGACTGACTGGTTTGATTTCTTTGCTGTCCAAGGGACTCTCAAGAGTCTTTTTGTACAGCCAAAATAATGTAAATAGCGAAAGAAACAGACATATTCTCTAATTTCTGTGGTCTGTCTATAACTTATTAGAATCCTCTGAATGAGCGTTAGAGGAGTTGTTTCCCTAACTTCTACGTGTAGAAGTACCATAAATGTGTGTGTGCAGTTAAAGTTTGTGGATTTAATGCAAGTATTTCAGTATGGTTTCCCAATGCTAAAGATGGACTTCAGGCTCTCTACAGAGTCATTGTGTCCAAGCAGACTGATGAGATGCCCCACGCTTTGGGGACAGGTATAGAAATGCCATCAGCTCGTGACTGAATTCCGAGCAAGGCATGAATTAATTCAGTTATGGTGATGGTTGAAAACTATTTTAACCTTTCTTGCAAGATTTTGTAAGATGTTTCTATACGCAGCCTTCTCAACCAGAGGGGTTTATTTACAGTGAGTCTGTGGTCCCCTGCCCTCTCTCCAGCTCTAGTCCGACGTTCCCAAGCATCTCGCTCTTTCTACCTCGTCGGGTAAGTCATTACCACTCTGTGCCTCAGTTGACTCAGTAGTTTACCATTAGACTGTGAGCTCCTTGAGGGACTTTGTCTTAATCATTGTTAAGCCCAGCGCCTTGCGCCACTCCTGGCAATTGAAAAGCACTCGATAAATGTTTGAACAAATGAGTGAGTGAGTGAGTGAATGAATGATAGAATTAGACTGATAATACTTGGCTCAAGATTCTTGTATCATTCAGATTCTTATTTTAAACTTTTCTTGCTTTCAAAGAATTGAAGCAATGTGTGATTAGGACCATGTAGAAAAAAAGAGCTTAGGAATAAAAAATCAACATGCTGGAAAATCATGCCGAGTATTGAGGATTGGCACACCTTCAAGCTCCAGTGGCTTTTGCAGTCCTGTCCCTCAGCTGAACACTAGCCTCTTCCCTCCTCACAGTTCCTGCCAGCTGCCTCTGTAGGCCTTGGCCACGAGGCAGAAGGTGTGTGTATCAGTCAGGTGCTCCGCGGAGGATTCCAGGCTCTGCATTGTAGGCTTGGCAGCTGTCAGTTACGTGTGATGGCTAAACATGAGTGGATGAGGCCACCTAATGAGAGGGTTCCAGGAGGAGAAGAGGAAAGGCCCGTTAGCATTTATTTTAAGGGGAGGCACCCACTCCAGTTTCTTGCCTGGAGATTTCCATGGGTCACTAAGTCGGACTCAACTGAGCAACTTAACACTTTTACCAAAGAAAAAGCCTTTCCCAAGAGAGAAAAAGGAGGAGGAGGGAAAGAATGGCTAAAAAAGGTGATGCCCCCAAAGCCCACAAAGGAAGCATGGCCCCAGGTGGTAGCATTTTTCTAAGCAGCAGCTCCTTGTGAAATGTGACAAAGTGTTCTACTTTGCAAATCATTCTGAGAGTAAAGTGAGATCATGTAAAGGAAAGATACATAAATGAATCTTTTTCCTCACTCCAACTTCTGGTGTTTTGTCTCTTCTTTTTACAACTGCTAAAGTAAACATCATTAAACCTGGCCTCCAGGCCCTTCCTCCCAGCTCTGTCCTGAACAGCACTGCCCATCTCTTTGTGCAGGCATACCTCATTTTACTATGCTCTGCGATACTGTGGTTTTTAAAAACTGAAGGTTTGGCCCCCCTGTGTCCAGCAAGTCCATAAGCACTTTTCCTAAAAGCGTTTGCTCATTTCACGTCTGTGTCACATTGTGGTAATTCTTGCAGTATGCCAACTTTTTTTCATGCTGTTACATTTGTTATAAAAAGTTTGATAGATGAGTTACTTCTTATTGATGAAACTATGATTTCTTGAGTTGGGATCTAATCTGGGTGAAGACGCTGTGAAAATTGAAGTGACAACAACAGATTGAGAATATTGTATGAACTTAGTTGATAAAGCGGAAGCAGGGTTTGAGAAGCTCGATGGCAATTCCGAAAGACTCTGTGGGTAAAATGTTAGCAGATGTCGTTGCCTGCTCCAGAGAAGTCATTATGAAAGCCAGAGTCAGCTTCGTTGCTCTCTGGTTTTAGGAAATCGCACAGCCTTTGTCCACCAATGTAAAGCCATGTCTCCAGTCAGCATTATTAATGATAGAGCCACTGCAGCCTCCAGCTCTCAGACCCCCATGTCTATCAGTTAATTCCGAACGTGGAGCAGGAGGGTGGACGTTACTTCTTGGGAAAAGAACCCATAACAGACTTTGCATTGGGGAACCCATGTTAGGATTAAATTCAGCTGCAGGTAGCAGGAAACAACGCCCAAATTAGAGTGGCATAAAAGATGCAGCTTACCTGTCACTTCAGATGCTCAGGGTTGGTGTGGCCTCCACGGGAACGAGGACCAAGGCTCCTTCCAGGTAGTTCTTCCTTCAGGCGAGGCTTCCAATCCCAAGGTCACTTCAGAACCCAGAAGAGGCCCAGGCACGTGTCTGAATGCTAGCCAGCAAGCAGGACAAAGAGAGAAGGGTACACCTCTCCTTGAAGCCACTTCTACACCTCACATCAGGTTACACCCGACATAGCCCCTTAGATTTAGAAATGGAATCCATTGGCGGAGTGGCAGCCCCATGTCCAGCTAACACAGTTCTATTGCTGTTGAAGAAAGAATAGATACACACTGTGTTAGACATGACTATCATTCTCCCATCTGGGCAGGAAGACGGCCTCCTGTTAAGACCATGTGAGAAGTTCTAGCCAGTTAGCTACAAGGAGGCCATGACGTCGTGAAAAGACTACACATCATTCTGCAGTAGCTCTTCCTGCCCTAGCAACTGAAAAAGCCGTATGTTGTAGGTAATGCAGCTCTAAGATCCAGGGGTCCCCATCAACCTCGATCCCTGAGACTGCATGGAATTGCCCTGACAGTCTGCATGCAGCATGAAATGTGTCAAATCATTTTAATTTGGAGCTATTAATAATTTATTACTGTGACAGTCAAGCCTGTCCTAACTAGTATGCTTTGGGACAACTAGTGGTCTCTTCTGTGGGGTTCCCCTGGTGGCTCAGTGGGTAAAGAATCTGCCTGCAATGCAGGAGATGAGGGTTCGATCCTTGGGTCAGGAAGATTCCCCTGGAGGGGGAAATGACCACCAACTCCAGTATTCTTGCCTGGAGAATCCCATGGACTGAGGAGCCTAGTGGGCTAAGCATACATACAGCAGTCTCTGCTACAAGTCAGCGAGTGAAAGACTCAAAACAGCCTCACACCAAACCAGTGTTGTACCTTTGGCACACCCCCAATTGCTGTGGGTTGCTTCTGAGCAGTAAAGTTTAACTGTCAAATCTGTTTGTTGGCTATTAGCATCATGGGAGTCGAACAGGAATTTGTGTAATGGTTGCCACCTAGTGGAGGGTTAACAGTTGTCAGATCTCTTGTTTCCAATTAAGCAGATGCTGCTTGAGACTGAATAGCATTGACTTTAAATTTTCAGAGCCCATTCTGTTGATACAGTCAATTCATACTAACTTTTCCATATTAGGATTTAAATAACTTGGGAAGAAAGAAGTTACAACTGTTAAGGAATCAGCATTATATGCTAGAGTGTCCTTATTCTCTGTCCTTGCCATAATCTAGTCTGCAGACATCTTCACACCTCTCAGAGCATCTCATTGGTCCGTGCATTGGATCTATTGAACAAAAAGTAACAAATGCCTTAGATGTTTTCAGTAAGATATATTTGTTCTGAAAATGGTACAACACGCACTTAATACCAAGTATCCTATCAAGCAGGGTCCAGTAGAAAAACCACGGTAGGTTTTGCTTCAGAGGGAGTTAATACAAGGAGGCTGAAGTAGCAAAAAGGGAGCTCGAGGTAGCAAATAGTAATAGTTCAGGCAGCAGGTGCCATCCCCCAGGATGAAGTAGCATTCCCATAACGTGGGAGCCCACAGGAGAGGTCTTCACCTCTCTGGAGGAGATGCCACACCAGTGCTCTGCTGACGGAGACACCCAGCTAGGGATTGGTGCTCAAGTCTGGTCAGGGAGGGACACTGGCGTGCACACTATTAATGGGGCTACAGCCACTAGTGCTGGCCCTTCTGAGAGGACACCATGGCCGGTGCTTGCTGGAGTGACCAAAGGCATCTGCAAACAAGCCACGCAACGCTCTGTTGCTGCAGGGATGCTGACGGGCTAGAAAAAGGGAAGTCTCTTCTCTCCTCTTGCCGCCATCCATTCTCCCACCACTGCCTCCTTCTCAGCACCCAGCCAGCCCTCAGGGAAGGAAGGGCCATGGGGTCTGCAGGGCCCAGCCCCAGGGGGACAGAACAGCGTAGAAGGGTGGGCTTGGATCTAGGAGAGGAAACTTCCTACTGTAATGGCCCCAAGGTGTGGCAGCCCCAGCCCTGCCCTTGGCCAGCTATGGCATAAGAGAAACCACCCTGTTAATCTCACCTGGAGGCTAACTGTAAAGTTCCATCAAACTGTTGACCCTTGAGTAACACAAATCCAGTTACATGTGGATTTTTTCAACAAATACTGCAGGATTACATGATCCCAGGTTGGTCGAACCCACAGATGCGGAACTCACAGGGGAACCACAAACAGGAAAACAGACTATAAAGTTGTATGTGGTGGCTCAGTGGTAAAGAAACTGCCTGCCAATGCAGGAGACCTGCCAATCAGTTCGATCCCGGATCCAGGAAGGCCCCACATGCCTCTGAGCAACTAAGCCCATTGATATTCAGTTGCTAAGTTGTGTCTGACTCTGCAACCCCATGGACTGCAGCACGCCAGGCTTCCCTGTCCTTTATCATCTCCCAGAGCTTGCTCAGATTCATGTCCATTGAATTGGTGATGCCATTCAACCATCTCGTCCTTTGTCGTCCCCTTTTCTTCCTGCCTTTAATCTTTCCCAGCATCAGGGCTTTTCAGCTCTTTGCATCAGGTGGCCAAAGGATTGGAGTTTCAGCTTCAGCAGCAGTCCTTCCAGTTAATATTCAGGGCTGATTTCCTTTAGGACTGACTGGTTTGATTTCTTTGCTGTCCAAGGGACTCTCAAGAGTCTTTTCCACTAAGCCCATATGCCACAATTCTGAGCCCGTGTGCTGCAGCTCCTGAAGCCCGTGAGTCCTAGAGCCGTCCTCCGCAACAGAAGTCACTGCAATGAGAAGACCGAGCACCGGAGCTAGAGAGTAGCCTCCACTCTCCACAGCTAGAGATTTTCCTTTAGGACTGACTGGTTTGATTTCTTTGCTGTCCAAGGGACTCTCAAGAGTCTTTTCCACTAAGCGCATATGCCACAATTCTGAGCCCGTGTGCTGCAGCTCCTGAAGCCCGTGAGTCCTAGAGCTGTCCTCCGCAACAGAAGTCACTGCAATGAGAAGCCCGAGCACCAGAACTAGAGAGTAGCCTCCACTCTCCACAGCTAGAGGAAGGCCGCGCTGCAGTGAAGATCCAGCACAGCCAAGAAGAAAAAGTTATTTTCAACTGCGCAGGATGGGCGCCCCTAAAGCCCCACATTGTTCAAGGGGTTGCTCTAGTTCTCATTGACTATGATTCTAAATTGATTCCCAAGTCTAAGATGACCTCAGTGACCCTCAGTCCAAGCAAATGGCTGTGATAGGGGTAGTTTCTGGGAGATCTGCATTCTGATGGTGTGTGATGGTAAGAAGGTTTGAACTTGTGTAAGTACAAGCCAATCCCATTGGGAGCTGTCATCTCCCTCCTTCATCTCCACTCTGCTTTACTGAGATGAGGACAAGGATTGGCCGCAATGATTCATGGCTCGTCTCCAAAGTTACCTTACATTCTCTGTTGGTGCAGGAACTGTGGGGAAGGCAGGTAAGTACCTACTTCTCTTCTATTTATAGCCTGAAACTCTGCTGAGAGGAGGTAAAACCTTACAGTCATTTTAAAACCCGGGATTGGTATCTACAAAGGTGGCCACTTCAGCTGTTTACACTGCCCTGAAGTGTGGGGCCAAGAATGCAGCCCACAGGTCTATGCACTGAGCGTGTTCCAACACAGAGCCACTCCGCTCAGGAATGGAGCAGCCATGTGGTTGGGCTGGAAAGCACGGCCCAGCATTTTTGCAGCATTTCAGTCCTGAAGCATAGGTGCTGCGTAGGCAGAAAGAAAAGCAAACCATCCACCCCACATTAGACTGGTAACTGATCTTCTTTGCTTATTTTTCTCGAATTGACTCTAGGTGTTCCCAAAGGCAGCTGTTGTAATGGAAAAATAAAGAACAAGCATGAAATTGATGGGGTGGGGGGAATTATTTGCAGGTTTAGCCAGAGTTCCATGAGGCTTCTTACCGTTAAGTGTCTTTTGTTGCCTGTAATCAATTTATTTATGAAGAGAGAATTTCACATCCCAGAGTGTAAGTTTTACTCATCTTTTTGTCCTGCTTTATTCCTACAGGGTCAATCAGCCTCTTTTTGATCATGGTTTCTTTCTTTCTTTCTTTTTTAACAACTTAAATTCTTTATTTAAATTGCTCAAATGTTAAGGAGATAACACATGCCACAAAAGCTCTCTTAAAAATACACTCTTAACTACTCATCTAATTGCCTTATACTTTTGACTTCTCCTTTTTTATAATTTTTTAAATTTATTTTTAGTTGAAGGATAACTGCTTTACAATATTGTGTTGATTTCTGCCATACATCAACGTGAATCAGCTATAGATATACACATGTCCCCTCCCTCTTGAACTTCCTTCCCACCTCCCACCCCATCCCACCCTCTAGGTTGTCACAGAGCACCAATTTGAGCTCCCTGATTACCATTTCTTTACACTAAAAAGTGAATGGGTCTCCTGAAATATGCACCAATGGCATTCTTAATTTAAATGAGGTTCCATTAATACTGGAGCTTCCTTGGTGGCTCAGAAAGTTAAGGATCTGCCTGTAATGCAGAAGACCTGGGCTCAATCCCTTTGTCAGAACTACCCCCCTGAAGAAGGGACTGGCACCCCACCCCAGTATTCTTGCCTGGGAAAGCCTGGACAGAGAAACCTAGCGGGCTGCAGTCCATGGGACCACAAAGAGTCAGACACATGATCTGCCTGTAATGCAGAAGACCTGGGCTCAATCCCTTTGTCAGAACTACCCCCCTGAAGAAGGGACTGGCACCCCACCCCAGTATTCTTGCCTGGGAAAGCCTAGACAGAGAAACCTAGCGGGCTGCAGTCCATGGGACCACAAAGAGTCAGACACGACTGAGCGGCTAACACACTTCCATCAGTACTGGGAGCAGGGAGAAGCAAAGAGCTCCTTCAAGACAAATCTAAGAATCATAATGGGTATGAGTTGTCTTCAACCTTGAGTCAGACACGACTGAGCGGCTAACACACTTCCATCAGTACTGGGAGCAGGGAGAAGCAAAAAGCTCCTTCAAGACAAATCTAAGAATCATAATGGGTATGAGTTGTCTTCAACCTTTTCATTATTTTTAAGCTTTGGTCACAGAGGAATTATGTTGCTATTAAAAGCTAAATATGATAATAACGGGAAATTATGACATATTAAGACATAAATGGATGTTCAATAAAGGTGAACTGCAGGCAGGGATCTATAAAAGACTGAACATTTCAGAGTCCTCCTGAGACCAGCTCTGTTACAGGCATTTGAAAGATAAAAACCAACAGGACTTGGTCCCTGCCTTTACCCACAGCACTGGGAGAGAGCTGCAAACAAGTGACCACCACCCAGGAAACAGAGGAAGGGCTGAGAATTAAACAGGTGAGAATGGAGTGGCTGACTTGAAGGACAGCTGGAGGTCCCCAGGCAGAGCAAGAGGAGGAGCATTCCAGATGAGGCAACAATGTGTGCAAAGGCAGAGAGAGAGGTCAAAGGACAGCAAGGATGATGTTCAACATTCAACGCACACACAGATGCTCCCCGGACAACACTTACCTCACTCCCCTGCAACACACTCTTCCACGGGTTTCATTTTTTTTGAAGAGTTCATCGTTCTCAAGCTACAGTTGGAAAAGCATTATGATAGAGCCTCCATGATGCTCTAGTCCCTGGAGAATAAAGGGCTGCCGTTCCTTACCAGTTAGCGGTGAGGTCAGGCTAGATTTTAGAAAGATAATAGCACAGTAATCCTAGTGACAGCCCCTTAGATCCAGGAAGACTGGAATCTGTTTCCATTCCGCAGACATGTGTTGCACATCGTGCAAGTGCTAGATACATGCAGACAAACAGGCAAGGTCTCCACTTTCTAAAAGGGGGACAAAGGGGGCTTGAACCCAGGATCTTCCACTTAATGGCAGAGGCCTATAAGTCCTTTACATAACCTCTCTGAGTTCAAGGTGATTACTCATTAACATGGTTGGCCTGAGATGGGAAACGTGGCACCTGGCTTAGAATAAGCATTCAGTAACTATCAGGTTGTTAGTTCTGTTAGTTAGGCCTTGTAGATCTTCATAGAAACATTCAGCTTCAGCTTCTTCAGCATCGCTGGTCGGGGTATAGGCTTGGATTACCAGTGTGCCTCAGAAACCAACAGAGATCATTCTGCTGTTTTTGAGACGGCATCCAAGTACTACATTTCGGACTCTTTTGTTGACCATGATGGCTACTCCATTTCTTCTAAGGGATTCTTGCCCACAGTAGTAGATATAATGATCTAATGCAAAAATGCAAAGAGCTGACTCATTTGAAAAGACCCTGATGCTGGGAAAGATTGAAGGCAGGAGGAGAAGAGGGTGACAGAGGATGTGATGGTTGGATGGCATCACCGACTCAATGGACATGGGTTTGGGTAAACTCCAGGAGTTGGTGATGGACAGGGAGGCCTGGCGTGGGGCAGTCCATGGGGTCACAAAGAGTCGGACATGACTCAGCGACTGAAGTGAAGTGAAGTGAAGTGAAATATCAGGTTTCTCCCTGCTGGTGTGAAGGGGGCTTGAGGAGAAAAGTGACGACTGGCAAGGAAACAAGATTTTTTTTTTTTAATGTGTTTTACTGAAGTACAGTTGATTTACAGTGTTGTATTAAATTCTGCTGTACAGCCAAGTGATTCAGCTATACATATATTTCTTTTTCATATTCTTTTTCATTATAGTTTATCCCAGGATATTGAATATAGTTTCCTTCACTCTACAATAGGAGCTTGGTGTTTATCTATTCTATATATAATAGCTTGCATCTGCTTATTCCAAACCCCCCAACCCATCCCTCCTCCTTGGCAACAACAAGTCTGTGCTTTATGTCTGCAAATCTGTTTGTTTCATAGATAAGTTCATTTGTGCCATAGTTTAGATTCCACATGTAAGTTGATCTCATATGGTATTTGACTTTCCCTGTCTGACTTACTTCACTCAATAAGACAGTCCATCCATGTTGCTGCAAATGGTATTGTTTAATTCTTTTTAATGACTGAGTAGTATTCCATTGTGTATACGTACTATATCTCTATCCATTCATCTGTCAATAGACATTTAGATTAAAACAAGATTACTTTCATTTTCTTCTTCAGCCATTCTAGAAAATGTATAGGTTACATTGAAGTTATGGACTAGGGTGTTTTGCTTTTAATAACTTTGATAAAACTTCCAGAGAAAGTAAAAGTCGCTCAGTTGTATCCAACTCTTTGTGACCCCATGGACTGTAGCCTGCCAGGGTCCTCTGTCCATGGAATTCTCCAGGCAAGAATACTGGAATGGGTAGCCATTCCCTTCTCAAAAGTGGCTTGGAATTGCATTGGGACACACATATTTGTTTAGTCTGGGTTCACAGTTTGGTCCTAGTAGTCAATAGGAACTGGATTGGAAAGATGAAAAGATGTATCCAAAAAGGACAATTAAACATGTGTAGGGTTTTGTATGAGGATTAAATGAGTTAGTGCTTCTACACACTTACTTTTGAAGCATTTTGTAATGTACAGAACTGGCACATAGTAAATACTTTATAAGTATTTGATAAATTGAAAAATCTAATAGAAATGAGGTAGATGTGAATTCTGCTTTGAGACAGTAACTGATCAGATATTTAGGCTTGAATCTGTATCAGTCCACCAGAGGGGCTCCTTGCATGGTAGGGGGCACATTGCTGTTTTCAGAGGACGCTTGTCTGATCCATGTGCAGGCATAGTGGTGGATGGAGGAATCCAAAGCATTCCAGCCTTCTGAGATCAGATCATTGTTGCAACAAACACTCCAGCCACAGCCAAATGAGTTCTGACTCCCAGAGAAATAGATGGGGATGCACAGATTTTATCTTCCATTAAGAAAGGGAGGCCCTGGAGAAGGAAATGGCAACCCACTCCAGTATTCTTGCCTGGAAAATCCCATGGACAGAGAAGCCTGGTGGGCTGCAGTCCATGGGGTGGCAAAGAGTTGGACGCAACTTAGCGACTGAGCACAAGAAAGCGGGAAGTTACAACACTTTCATATTCGTTTCCTAAGAAGGCCACAGTGCTGTTGTCGTCAGGATTTAGTGTCCAGTGACCCTAGCTGTCCTTGCCTGTGTATCAGTTCTGTTAAGAGGTGGAGAGGTTGGAGCCGGGTGTGGGTGATTCACACAGCCGGCTGTGACTGTGTTGTCCCCGAGGGCATGTCTTTTCTCTGTGTGCTGAGCCTCCTTACGTCCTAGAGGCCGCAGGCACACACTGTGGAGGCTTCTGGTTATGCCCAGGGCTTTCTCAGTCCCATTTACAGTTTACCCACGTGGCCCTTCTGGCCAGCCATCCTCCGGAGCAGGGACAGCCATGGAGGAAATTGCACTGGTTCAGTTGTCTTGGTCCACAAGGCCTGGACTCCCAGACTTTGAAGTCTTCAGTGGACCATCTTCAGAAATCTCCAAGGAATTTTGTGCTCCTTTAGGGAAGGAGAACCATTCAGAACAGACCTCTGTCAAGGTGAGCTGATTGCAATGTTCTTGGGTCCAAATGGGAAGCCCACGAGGGCCAGGACAAGTGAGGACCTGAGAAGGCCAGTCTTCATCTCACTGTAGCTGACTCGTGAAAGATGGTGGAGGTGCAGACCTGGGAGGCCACGGCGTCCCGGGGAGGTCTGATCTGCAAGCCTGGGCACAGAGCAGCAGGGGTGGGGGGCATGGCAGGTAGGGGTTTCATGTCCAAAGGCCTCAAGGTTGCTCTGTCCTCTTGGTAATGGCACAAAGCCAGCCTTTTCGTAAAGCTGTTTCCATGCCCTGGAATGGAGAATAAGATGGAAAATGTGGGCAGGAGCAGTCAAATTTCATGAAGAAAATGATGAAAGGAAACTTCCCATTAAGAAAAGATGGTACAACTCTGGGCTCTGAGTAATTTTCAAGAGGAAAACATCCCTTTTCCAATAATGTAAGGAGAAGTAATGCTTCAAGTTTTAAAAATAATTACAAGGAAATGAACACCTGACACCAAAATACGTGAATACTTATCCTAGTGATCATGTTCAGGCTGTTATTATTAGGCTAATAATTTCTTGTGAATACACAGGAGTGAAAGCACTATGAATTACACTGATTCAATTTCTTCCTTTTATTTTTTTAGATGTAATGATTTTTTTCACATATTTGTCTGTCAGAAATATACATAAAGCTCATAAGAATAAAATCCTAAATAGAGTGAACTGTACCAAACTTTTCCCATCACCCCCCATCAGTCATTTTATGCCCCCCTTGCCTAAAGACGGGACACAAAGATGAACTCCCCAGGTCGGTAGGTGCCCAATACGCTACTGGAGATCAGTGGAGAAATAACTCCAGAAAGAATGAAGGGATAGAGCCAAAGCAAAAACAATACCCAGTTGTGGATATGACTGGTGATAGAAGCAAGGTCCGATGCTATAAAGAGCAATATTGCATAGGAACTTGAAATGTTAGGTTCATGAATCAAGGCAAATTGGAAGTGGTCAAACAGGACATGGCAAGAGTGAACACTGACACTCTAGGAATCAGCAAACTAATATGGACTGGAATAGGTGAATTTAACTCAGATGACCATTATATCTACTACTGTAGGCAGGAATTCCTTAGAAGAAATGAAGTAGCCATCATGGTCAACAAAAGAGTCCGAAATGCAGTACTTGGATGCAATCTCAAAAACGACAGAATGATCTCTGTTCGTTTCCAAGGCAAACCATTCAATATCACCATTCAAACCAAGTCTATGCCCTGACCCATAATGCTGAAGAAGCTGAAGTTGAATGGTTCTATGAAGACCTACAAGACCTTCTAGAATTAACACCCAAAAAAGATGTCCTTTTCATTATAGGGGACTGGAATGCAAAAGTAGGAAGTCAAGAAACACCAGGAGTAACAGGCAAATTTGGCCTTGGAATGAGGAATGAAGCAGGGCAAAGACTAATAGAGTTTTGCCAAGAAAATGCAC